>JAWZYT010003472.1:242500-369147 GCA_034508575.1 Petrolisthes manimaculis | reverse complement strand
CAACAGATTTTAGTCTATTAAAATTTAACCGATAATATAAAACCTGACTCGGATCATCATACACACAGAAGACAAAATAATAACATAACCTTACAGTACAGGACAATATTTAGAATTTTAGGCCAACGCGAACACCAACCAGGCCTCAACAACCAGACCTTTCCCGGCGTCGTAATGTCAAGTCAACCTGTTATCAGTTTCCGATACACACACACACACACACACACACACACACCGCAACACAAGGACAACATCCGCCGCCACGTCGCATCGCCTCAGGACTGACAGTAAGTAATTAAGGACCAAACTTTGTACATTAATTACGTCCCTCCATACACATATACGGTACCACGTTATATTTCACGCCTATTAAGAAAAATATCAGTACCGTATAAATATCACTAAAGTTTTGAGTGGTAATATATTAAACAATCATAATATTTTACTCTCCATGTAAACATACATTCCTTAAATCGATGTTCCTATCAAACTTGAGAGATTTTATGAAGTTCAACATCATCTGTGCCATAAATAGACTGCAGACAACATAATACACCATAATACAATATAATACAACATAATACAACATAATACTTACAAACCTTTGAAGGAATAAACTGCCTTTAATTCACAAATAATACAATACGACCCTAATAATAATAATGACAGAATAGTTGTTATCATCATAATATCACGAGTGAATGATTGTAGCGAAAAAAAAAGTGGTATAAATAAAACCTGGTGTGAATAAATGTGACTGAAGTTCATGTCGGCATATCCACAGAGGTTATCAGTGACAAATACAAACACACAGGCAAGATAAATATATGTCGATAAATGAGTAGAAAAATCTATATAATTATCTAAACGAAGATACTCTGTTTGTCTGTCCGGCTATACAAATTGTCATGTGATCACCTACAGCGCCAGGAATTCACACAAGGAAAGTGGACGTACACGAAGGGGGTACAGAGGACATTTTCGTCACAAAAAACACCCCACTAATTACTAAATTACACATACTTCACTTTATGGTCTAGTAATAATAATAATGATGGTATAGGTTACTCACAGTTTGTCGAGTCCAGGGAGATGACTGAGAATACCGCTGGGGATTCTGGTGATGCCGCTGCTGGAAAGGTCCCTGTGGAAGAAGAAGAAACAAAAGGTCATCAATATTAACCATATATCAAAAAAGCAAAAGGTCAACATTATGAACCAAATATACATCAGGCAATAATGTAAGTTTAAGGGAGAGTATACTTTGGGTACATTGGAGTGCCTTGATTCCTCCTCCAAAATATGCCAGGAAACAGGTGCAGATGGACAAAAATAAAGGAGTCCTGTTGCTTGGAATAGTTTGGAGGAATCAGTTGCTCCAGATTTGTCAACACTGTACTTCCCCCGTAAGTGGATATATGAGTTTGTAGAATTGCAGGAAGCCACGTGACAACACAGCAACCATGTGTAGAACCATAGAAATAACGAAACGAAAAAGTAAAAGTCAGAGTGACAATAAAAAAATGTGGGCTGATCACACACACACACACACACACATAGAGAGAGACAGACACACACACACCACACACAGACACACACCACACACCACAGACACACACACACACACGCACACACACATGGCATTGAGGCACCTACATCCTTTTATGTATATACTTCCGGTGAACTCGAGAGCTGGTATATATATAATTAGTATTTTTCGTTGGCCACATCTCTCGGCTTTGCCTCTATAGTCCTCCAGTGGATCAGTTTAATTAAGGGAAGATTCTTATGTTGGTGAACTGGAGGGGTAGACTACTGATTCCTCCAAACAATGCCACTAAACAGATCTGTTCTCCATTAAGGTGGTCAATTTTGTGTTGGTAATTCTGGAGCAACTGAATCCTCCAAAAAAACTATTCCAAGCAACAATACACAATTACTTTAGCTGTTCTATTCCTGTTGCGTATAGCCTACTTTGGAGAATCACAGACCTTCCACCAATTCCCCAACAACAAGAGAAGCTGCATGTCCTTTAACCCCTTCCTGACCATCGACATGTGTGGTGGAATGTCATAATACTCCCACTATTCCCAGGTTACAGCCCACTTCACTATAATTGCCAGACAAATTCGAGGTCTGCATCGCCATTGTCCGGCCAAGTGGTGGAGTGGGAGTGGTTACTGTGTGGTGTAAGTGTTGTTGTTGTTCAGGTAAATGGGGTCGAGTCTCGCCAACACACACACACACACACACACACAGTACATAACTATATATATACAACTCATATCCTCAATACACACACACACACAGACACACACACAGTTCCTAATGCATACAAAACATACACACACACACACAGTATATTACATATATACAACACTACACCTCAACACACACACACACACACACACACACATGCTATCCACAGACACACATAACATACAGTACAATTCTAAAACACACATAATAAATATATACTGCACATACAACAATACACACAGAAGACATAAGCTACTTCATACTAAAAGGAAATACATACACAACATACATACACACGCACACACTGACCGAAATACTGCACTATATACAGCATAATTACAGTCATCTCGTAATTTTCCCTCTCTCTCTCTCTCTCTCTCTCTCTCTCTCTCTCTCTCTCTCTCTCTCTCTCTCTCTCTCTCTCTCACACACACACAAGTACATTTATACAATATTACACCTCAATCCACACACACACGAGGACATATATACAACACACATACACACACAAGAACACGTATACAACAATCCACACACACACAAACATCACATACACACACACACACACACACACACACACACACACACACACACACAGACCACGTATAAAGCTTCACCACCACCAGCAGTGATTACAAGTGCAGTGGTTTTTTTTTTCTTTACACGACTTTAAAACAACAGTAGTATTAAAATTATCTATACCAACAAAAGCTACGAGTACACAGTATACAGGTAAATAATAATTATATACTTCGTGTGAAAATATACGTAGAGAGATATTGTTGCGTTAAGTTCTCTTTTTTCTTCTTTTATTATTATTATTATTATTCATATTAATTACGGTGGGCCTTATTCTTCTATTTTGTTTTTCTCTTTTGCTTTTTCAGTTCATTGTTGTTATAGTTTGTTTTATCTATTCCTTTTTCACATTATCATTGTTTTATTGTGTGATATTTTCTTTTCCATTATTGTTTTATTGTATTTTGTTTTCCATTTCCACTTTAATATTGTTCTACTTACCTTTTTACAACTTGATTTTGTCTTTATTAATTAAACTCCAAGTATTTCCTCCTATTCAGTATTGTGGATTTCAATATATTAATTCATCTATCGATACACAACTGCGTTTTTCATTAGAGTTCGGATTCTTATATATATATATATTTTCCGCCTCTCCTTCCATTTCTTTTCTTTCCATAAGCCGCTTCTTTCCTTCACTGTAATCCTCTTCCCCTCCTCCCTCCCTCCCTCACTCTCACTCTCTCTCTCTCACTCTCTCTCTCTCTCTCACTCTCTCTCACTCTCAATTCACTCTCTAGCCTCCTCTCTTCTCCTTTCCATCTTCTTCGCTTTCTATATCTTTCTCCTCCACTCACACACACACACACACACACACACACACACACTCCATTCCATCTCCTTTTCCTCTCTCCCTTTTAATATCCCAAACGAATACCCTCTCTATCCCTTCCATGCATCTCTCTCTCTCTCTCTCTCTCCCTCTCTCTCTCTCTCTCTCTCTCTCTCTCTTTTACAATCCCCCGTTCGCTCTACCTTCTCCCCCTACCCCCCTGCCCCCCTGCCTCCCTGCTCATTCCAACCCCCCAGACAGAACCATTAAAACAGATTTCACGAATGTTTACACGGCACGAAGAGCAGCAGAAGCAAGGAAAAAAACAACACACACACACACACACACACACACACACACACACACACACACACACACACAGTATTCAGTAGAGTCGACCTGAACATACTAACCCCTTTGGAATGTCGCCCTTACAGAGTCACAACAAAATGGTGAAGTGTGGCGTAGGATTTTCTTGCACCCCCACAGTGGCTAAGCGGCGGGGTAAAAAAAGGGCGATAATCCAGCCATAATCCCATTGTATATCCGCCCTTATGACTTTGAGGACTAAGGGAGGTGTATGTGGTTAGTCGCCTCTTGCCTCAAACGCTGTGACGGTGCCAAAACAAAAGGGGCCTCTTTCTTGTTGTAATCGTTGGGTATTGTCGACCTTATGGCATGTGATCACGGTGGGGGGCGAGGATGGATGGCGCGCGCAACATAGTGAGAGAGAGAGAGAGAGAGAGAGAGAGAGAGAGAGAGAGAGAGAGAGAGAGAGAGAGAGAGAGAGAGAGAGAGAGAGAGAGAGAGAGAGAGAGAGAGAGAGAGAGAGAGAGAGAGAGAGAGAGAGAGAGAGAGAGAGAGAGAGAGAGAGAGAGAGAGGTATCTATGCAAGATAGATAAATAGTTAGATAGATATATAGATATATAGATAGATAGATAGATAGATAGAAAGATAGATAGAGAGAGTGTATGTGTATGTGTGTGTGTATGTGTGTGTGTATGTGTATGTGTGTGTGTATGTGGCTGTTACTGGCTTACGAGAAAACAAGGGAGAGGAAAAGTTGGACGGAAAGAGGAACAGAAAAAAAAAACTTTATATCGAAAGAATAAATGGATGCAAAGCGAGAGATGAAAGGAAAACACTGGATAAAAGTAGAGTGTAAAGTGAAACATAAAAAGGAATAAAAAAAGCAAAACAAAACAAAACAAACAAGGAACTGATACAAAGGAAGAAGGGGGAGGAGAAAAAGGATGTGGAAGAAAAGGATAAAAAAAAAAAAAAGAGGGATTGCGAATGCTTACAAGATGATCATAAAAAAAGGGAAGGAGGGAGAGGAACGCGCAAAAAAAAAAAAAAAAAAAAAAAAATTCAGAATGGAAGAATTGAGGTAATGTGGCAAAAGTAATTATAGAAGATACAAAGAAGGAATGGAAGAAGAAGAAATGGAATAAGAGGAATGGAAGAAGAAGGAATGGAAGAAGAAGGAATGGAAGAAGAGGGAATGGAAGAAGAGGGAATGGAAGAAGAGGGAATGGAAGAAGAAGGAATGGAAGAAGAGGTGAATGGAAGAAGAGGTGAATGGAAGAAGAGGTGAATGGAAGAAGAATGGAGCCTGTCCCTTACTCCCGCACCCCCCTAAATCTGTCCCCTACTCCCTACTTCCCCCAAGCCTGTCCCCTATTCCCACACCCTCTTAAGGGACCCTGTGATGAAGTCAGGAATTTTGGGGTAAATGAGTCCTTCAAATATTGCCACGAAACACCACCTATATATTAGTACTATGGAAGGAGCTCGTTTCGTGGTATAGTCAGGAGGAATCAGAAACCACCACCAATTCTAACAGAGTCCTTAACTTAAAGAATAATTAAAATGAATGATAAATAGAAGATGAATGGACATGAAAGAAGACAATAAATTTCCCAAGAAAGAACCGTATAAGTAAGAAAGTAAAAATCAATGAAAGTTTGTTATGACATAGAAACACTAAAGAGAAATAAATGAACAAGAAACAGAAAAAAAAGATAAACATACTGTACACCAAAGTAAATATATTAAATAAAATAAGACAGAAAGAGAGAAAAAGAGAGAAAGAGAAAGAAAGAGAGAAAGAGAAAGAAAGAAGAGAAAGAAAGAGAAAGAAAGAGAGGAAGAGAGAGAGAAAGCGAAAGAGAAAACGAAAGAGAGAAAACGAAAGAGAGAAAGCGAAAGAGAGAAAGCGAAAGAGAGAAAGCGAAAGAGAAAGAAAGAGAGAGAGGGGAAGGGAGGAAAGAAAGATCCGTGTTATCGCCTGTTCTATCTTATTCTCTCGTGGCCATTCTTTCCCTCAGTTTTATTGCTCACTCCTTATCTCCCCTTCTTCGATTCTCTCTCTCTCTCTCTCTCTCTCTCTCTCTCTCTCTCTCTCTAAGACCTTCCCTTTAATAAGCTTTCCGGCACCATACAAAATTGAGTAAACCATCATTATTATTATTATTATTATTATTATTATTATTATTATTATTATTCGCGTCTGAGTCATTATATATTTTCCTGCAGCACAACCATGAATATCCGATACGACTAAATAAAAAAAAGCGAGCATGATTATTTCCGTTCCATTTGGCCTGATGTTACCAGACCAGCAAATGTCTCCTGTACACGAGTATAGTGAATGAATAATACATAGCTTACCTCTACCTCACACTGTTGCTGGCTGAATGTATATTATATACTTTTATCTAAATGTGTGTATATATATGCAAGGCTTATAATTAATGTATATATATAGGTAAACACAAATTTCAGCAACCATCACCACCACCAATCTATCAATCACACATGTATGTATATTATTAGGTATATACTGTACATGCAAATCCAGTCACAACATTACAGACACATGTAGTTAAGAAGGCAACACACACACACACACACACACACAGGAAGGATCAAAATAAACACTGGTAGACATGTGACACGACGAGACAGTTCATGGGGAGGAAAGAAGATGAATAGCCAACAGGGAAATAATAAAAAAAAACGAAAGAAAGAGTATGTATGAAAAACGACGAGAGGCAGTGAAAAAAGGGAACACACACACACACAGTCACACAGTCTTACACACACACACGCACATAGAAAGAGAAGAGAAGAGAAAGAAAAATGACGATTGAAAACATATAAACATAACATAAAAATGAAGAGAACAATCGCACGAAGAGGAAAAGAAAACAAAGATGGAAACCACGAGAGAGAGAGAGAGAGACGAGAAAGCACTAAAGTAAAAGGAAAAGAAAATGGGAGTAGGAAAAGAAAGAAAATAGCCTGCAGCCAGATTACTAATGGGGGACAAGACAAGAGAAGGGGAGGGAGGGGGGGAGGGGTGAAGGGGGTCTGAAGGGGCCAGGCAGACGAATGAATGGGCGAGGCAAAAAAATACACGTGGAATAATGTAGAGAGAGAGAGAGAGAGAGAAGCGAATGAATGGGTGAGAGGCAAGAAGATACACAAGAGAGAGAGAGAGAGAGAGAGAGAGTTACAAGGAGTTACAAAGAAAAGAAGTACCCTAGGAGACCTTACGATCCATACAAAGAGGGTACCTGTGGGTTTAGTTGTGCAAATATGTGACCGTCCTCGAATGTGTCATGTGAAACCATCAAGGAACACTCGCACAACGGCTTAAACACCTAGACGGTGATTTAAGACTTTGTCTAATCTGGACTTGAACTGATCCAAAGAGTTACTGTTGACTACATCAGCAGGAAGCGCGTTCCAAGTACCGCAGATGCTGTATGTAAAGAATTTACCACACCGATCACGGTTGTATCGCTTCAGTTCAAGTTTGTAGCCATGATTCCTGGTTGTTCCCTCACTGAGTTGGAAAATGTCCCTGTAATCTCCATTGTCAAAGCCTTGTAGTATTTTAAACACTTCGATAAGCTGACCATGCAGTCTCCCAGTTCTACCAACCGATCTTTATAGCTCTTGTGTCTAAGAGAGGGTATAAGTTTGGTTGCCCTGGCTTGCACTCATTCCAATCTCGCGATATCCTTTCGGTAAGAGGGACTCCAAAACTGGACTGCATACTCCAGGTGCGGTCAGACAAGGGAATTGTACAGACAAAGTACTATCTCCTTGTTCCGGTATCCAAACTGTCGCTTTATGTACCCTAACATCCTTTGGGCTTTCTTCTCTGCCTCAATACACTGCTTTGAGAACTTGAGGTCGCTAGTGATAGTTACACCCAAGTCTTTCTCAGTATCAGTGCTTACGAGAGCATTGCCCTTAAGGGTATACTCTGTTCGGGGGTTTCTGTGGCCTATATGCATAACTTTGCATTTGTTCACGTTAAATGGCATTTGCCACGTGTCAGACCACTCCCCGATCTTCCTAAGATCTTCTTGTAAGCGAGTAGTATTTCCTTTCGCAACATTCATACCAAGCTTAGATCATCGGCGAATTTGGAAATCTTGGCAACCATGTCACCATCCATATCATTAACATAGATGATAAACAGTAGTGGTCCCAGAACAGAACCTTGGGGAACACCACTAGTAACGGGAACCCACTCTGAAGCCTGTCCATTCACTACTACCCGCTGCCGTCTGTCACTTAGCCAGTTCTCTATCCAATTTGCCACATTTCCGTCTATGCTCAGGTGCACGCACTTTCCGAAGGAGGCGGCGGTGGGGTACCTTATCAAAGGCTTTCTGAAAGTCTAAGTAGACAACATCGACCGCTTTATCCTGATCATGCTCACAGACCACAACAGGCCCTTAACGGTCCACACGGGGTGATCTGATTAAAAGGGTACTGGTAGAGAATTAATTTCTCCCCAGTGATAGTCGTAGATAAGGATAGCAAAGTAGAAGGCTCTCTCCCCACCCTCCCGAGAGAGAGAGAGAGAGAGAGAGAGAGAGAGAGATAATGGGAAGGATGTAATGACTGACAGAAAACAAACACATACAAATCAGCGAATGAAAAATTATGACAACGACGACAACAATATGACAACAGTGTGTGTGTGTGTGTGTGTGTGTGTGTGTTAAGAAAATCCTCCATACACCAGACCAGGACACGAAGACGGAGGTAAAAGTGATGTAAACAAAAAAAATAAACGTATGAGAGGAACAAAAAATTGGAGAGAGAGAGAGATAGAGATAAGAGAGAGACAGATAGAGATAAAGAGAGAGAGAGAGATAGAGAGAGATAAAGAGAGAGATAGAGAGAGAGAGAGACAGATAGAGACAGATAGAGAGAGAGACAGAGAGAGAAAGAGGGAGAGAAAGAGAGAGAGAAAGAGGGAGAGAGAGAAAGAGGGAGAGAAGAGAGAGAAAGAGAAAGAGAGAGAGAGAGAGAGAGACGATAATGACAGAGGAGGAACCAAAAAACAGATAAACAAAAATGAAAGAGAGAGAGAGAGAGGCGAGAAAGACACACAGATAACGAATCAACATACGAACACACATGATGGCTCTAGCATGTGTTCTCTCTCTCTCTCTCTCTCTCTCTCTCTCTCTCTCTCTCTCTCTCTCTCTCTCTCTCCATTCATTTGTTCATACATTACATAATACACTTTTCATTTATATAAACACCCAACAGCTCGTTAATTTGTTGTTGTATAAATTCATTCATTGTTTTCATTCATTTTTTTTTTATATTATTTATTTATATATCTTCATCCATTTATATTTATTTATACTTATATTTATATGTATATTTATTCACCAGATCATAAATGTATTATCAATATGTATATCCTCCTTCCTTCTTTCACACAGGTATACATACATACATACAGGTATACATACATACATACATTCATTAATTCACCCTCATTCACTAACTCCTGGCACTGCAATCAATCTCACGTCTACATCCTCTTCATTCATTCATTCCCTCCCTCCCTCCGTCTCTCTCTCTTTCTCTCTCTCTTATATTCACACTCCTACTCTAAATTAATTCATTATCTCTCTCTCTCTCTCTCTCTCTCTCTCTCTCTCTCTCTCTCTCTCTCTCTCTCTCTCTCTCTCAATTCAATTCCATCCCCCCTCACGCGCCCGGTATCAATCCAATTCCTTCCTGTTCTTGCCTCCTTCCACCCTCACCCCTGTGCCCCCTCTCTTCCAATATTCCACTCCACTCCACACCTACACCTCCTCCTCCTCCTCCTCCTCCTCCTCCTCCTCCTCCTCCTCCTCCACCACCTCCTCCTGCACCACCTCCTCCTCCTCCACCTCCCCCTCCCCTCCACCACCTCCTCCTCCTGCTCCTCCTCCTCGCTTTCTCCATCTTTATTTCCCTTCAACTTTCTTTCATTTCAAGACGCTGGGAGAGAAGTGACTAACTAATATTTACAATGATGATGTGAAGGTAAACAATTGCTCGATCTTTTTGTTGAGAGAGAGACAGAGAGAGAGAGAGAGAGAGAGAGAGAGAGAGAGAGAGAGAGAGAGAGAGAAGGAGAGAGAGAGAGAGAGAGAGAGAGAGAGAGAGAGATGAGAGAGAGAGAGAGAGAGAGAGAGAGAGAGAGACAAAGACACAGACAGACAGACAGACAGACAGACAGAGTTATTTACCTGATATACCCTTCCCTGAAATACTATCATGCCCTGACTAAACACTATAGGCCTATGATTCATTAATAATACGTATTACACTAACTTATTTCTTTACATTATTACCACCTTAGGCCTAACCCTCGCACATGTCACAAACAACAAGCCAATCTTTAATCAGCTGTTCAATGTAAACAAACTTGACATTCATGTGACTCTCTCTTGACGTTCCTTGAAATACACGAGGTATAATACGGTAGTTTAATTAATATGGGACACAAGGAGAGGAAATGAGATGCATATACAGAAGGGAGTAGCAACAAAACTGGATATACAATAAAAAAATGATGAAAAATTAAAAACAGGAATAAAATATAAAATGTGAATGAAGAAACAGAAAAATTAAACAAAAAAAATGAATGAATAAATGAATGAATGAGGCACCATGGAGAAATTATACAGGGAAAGAAAGAATAAATAAATAAATGTAAATGAATGAATAAATGAATGAATAAATGAATACATAAATAAATAAATAAATAAATAAATAAATAAATGAATGAATAAATGTACGAATGAATGAATGAATGAATGAATGAGGCACCATGCAGAGAAGGAGCCTGAGATAAACACACAGACAGACAAATTACCCTTCCAGAACCCTCATAGAAAAGTTCCTCCCCCTCCCTCCCTCCTCTCTCCTCCCACACAAATTATTATATACATACCATCAGTTAATATATAAGCTAACAACATTCACCTCTCTGCACCCAACTTTAAAATAATTGGCTACCCGGATATTAATTATTATTATTATTATTATTATCACTAGCTCGGGATTATATACACTTCATTCATTCATTCATTCATTCATTCTGTCCCCCTCAATTATTTTTTTGTTTTTGTTTTTACATGCGTTTCTGTTTCTCGTTTCATTTTTATTTGTTCACTGTTCACTATTTTTTTCTCTCTCACTGTCTGTATGTGTGTGTGTCTGTCCGTCTATCTGTCTGTCTGTCTCTCTGTCTATTTATTTTCTCTCTCTGTCTGTCTCTTTGTCTATCTATTTTCTCTCTCTGTCTCTGTCTGTCTGTCTCTCTCTCTCTCTTTCTGTCTCTGTCTGTCTGGTCTCTCTATCTCTCTCTCTATGACGGGGATCCTTAGAAGAAAGAAGTAATTAACTCCACCTCCATTTCATCACACACACACACAGGTAATTACATTTCATTCACCCGGCGATACCCAAATTCACTCATTAAAAGAAAAAATAACATAAACATTAAAACTTCCAAACTCAACCAATTCCAGTCACCATTTTTTTCCCCAGAGCAAAGGCAAAAAAATTCCTAATCTCTCGAGCAATTTTTTTTTTTTTTTTTTGGTAACTTTCAAACGTTAATTAGACACATGCTGTTATATACATTTTGAAAACCTTGCATTAAACTTTTATGAGACAAAATTAAATGGAGGTGGTATTTTTTTTGACGAACATATATATAAATGTTTATTTTGTTTTCTGTCCTCACTCAAAATGTAAATAAAACTTTGATTTAATTAAGGGGAGATTCTTCTTATTTGGTGACTTGGGAGGCGACTGATTCTTCTTATTAATACCAGAAAACAGACGATCTTAAGAGAGGGTGGGGGGGTAATACTCGTTTGGTACATTGGAGTATGCTATAGGAAACAGAACCAGAAGCGTCTAACAACATGAAGGGACAACAAGCAAGTGTGGTTATATATTGAATAGTCTCTAATTCGTCTACAACATGAAGGGATTTGATTGATGGATATTAGGCGCCCGCAACATCGAGGTCCTATAGCGCCAGAAAAAGGTGATAGAGAGGTGTGACAGCAAGCAGTTAAAGAAATGAAAAGAAAAGAGGGACAGTTGAAGAACTGAAAGCTAATGGCTGGGGCCGAAGGGACAATAACAAGTGTGGTTATATATAATACTCACAGGACTCTAGTGTTGGTGGGTAGACAGTGTGGGAAGACGTCGGTGAGTGATGTGATCCGCAGGTGGTCATGACACACCACCTTCACTGGGGGCGCGGCAGCCAGCACTCCCCCAGGGCCCTCCGTCAGTAGAGTTTGCTTACACAGGTCTTCAGGGCACCCCGTCGACCACTCACTGTCCCGGGCGTCGTCAGGAGGGAAGTGGATGTCGACTCTGGCAACCCAACACCAACCACCGTCCTTGTTGAAGTCGTGATCATTGTCATCGTCATCATCATCGTCTTCCTCTGCTTCGGCCATGTTGTTGTTGTTATTGTTATTGTTGTTGGGGAGGGTGGTGGTGCGTGGTAGTATTGGCTGGGGTGATGGCAGTAGTGGTGGTGGTGTAGTAGCAGTGGTAGTTGTAGAGGTGGTAGTGGTGGGAGGTGAGGGATGAGGGGGTTCGTGGTTGTCGCCGGTGGTGATGGTGGTGGTGGTGATGGTCCCGGCTTCTCCACCACCACCACCAGCAACCACCACCACTGACAACAGGAGGAGGGGGTAGCAGCAGCAGGAGGAGGGGTAGGAAGGAGTGGGGCAGGTGTGGGTGTGGGTGGGAAGGGGGTCGAGGCTTCATGAGCAGTGGGGGGTGCGGCCTCTCTCTTCCATAGTCCTCACAATCTGACAAGGAAATAAAGAGTCAAACATAATATAAGTTTCATTAATAATCTCAAACTTATAATACTCTCTCTCTCTCTCTCTCTCTCTATCTATCTATCTATCTATCTATCTACCGTATCTATCTATCAATCTATCTCTCAAACCCTTTAATGAACCCATGAAACTGGCCAATAATTTTATTCGCTTCAGTAATTAATTTTGTTTTCGTAGCTTCAACATATTTGGGTGGAAAATATTCGAGAGTTTGGTGAGTGGAACAGCACTGTCTTGCTCATAGCCTAAAGTAACTGAACAAGAGTTTACATTAATTAGTATCCGTCAAAAACAATTATTACTATACCATACCAGTCGAAATCAAATGTTCGTTTTATATACATCATCCGTTTTATATAGATCATCCGTTTTATATAGATCATCCGTTTTATATAGATCATCCGTTTTATATATAGATCATCCGTTTTATGTAGATCATCCGTTTTATGTAGATCATCCGTTATATATAGATCATCCGTTTTATGTAGATCATCCGTTTTATGTAGATCATCCGTTTTATATAGAATCATAGATCATCCGTTAATGTTTGAATTTGTTTATCTTTTACGAATGGGACTTTGAGAATAAAATAAAATACACCATGATTTATCGCAGCAATTTTAGAGTTAGGCCTATTCCAAGACACGATTAACTAAAATTCAGTATACGGGACTATTATTATTATGCAGTGCCAAATATAACACGTTAATTATTGTTGGCATTCGTTTACGTTTTGTCCCACGGGCTATATGGGATGATTAATTAAACACTTGCATATCCACCACCAAGCCACTTTCACCACATTGACTTATATAGGCCTTATCACCACGAAGAGTTAGGGGGTCGGTTTACATGATCATTACTACTATTGTTCGACTCAGAAAAATACGAAAACAAAACGAGGGGAAAGGATGATTGCAGAAGAAAAATGCGAAAACAAAAATAGGAGAAAGGATGATTGCAGAGTGACCCACAGAGGCTCACACACACACACACACACACACACACACTCACCTCACTCACTCCCTCTCTCTTAAAGCACGTTTCTCACTTTGCTCTCCCACTTGATGCTAAAGATGTGTGGCAGCGGGCATGTTCGGCTTTAAGAAAAGGGTCCCTGGAGGCCAATGCAATCCCTGTGTGTTGTGTTGGGCTTTCCGGGTTACGGCACGAGGAGGAGGAGGAGGAGGAATAGGTTAAAACAAAGCGGAGGGAGGTACGGTACAGGGTTAGGTTAGGTTAGATTATCGCTTCTCGGTACAGATTTTTTTTTTTTTTTTTTTTTCGAAGAAAGATATATTATTATGTATTTAAGTTATATCATTATATAAACATACACACATCACAATCCTTTTCTCGAAGCATTGATATTCTCGACAGTCTTTTTAGTGAATCATTATATAAACAAACCAAACATCATAATCGTTTACTCGAAGCATTGATAGGCTCTTCTCGGCAGGTTTTTTTTTTTTTTTTCTCTGACATACGTGAACTAATTCTAATCATTTTAGTGAATCGTTACACTTATATATATCCATGCAGATCACACACACAACCTCAAACGTTTACCGGTACTACAGAAGCCCTTGAAATTATATAGACCACATCTCATAAATATCATCTCATTTGGTTATTAGTTTAGGGTTGAATAATTATTAAGGTGGTAATTCGCTTTTGTTACATTGGAGTGCCATGATTCCTCCAAAGTATGCAGGAAACAGAACCAGGAGAGCAAATATAATGATGTTCTGTTGCTGTGGAATAGTTTGGAGGATTCAGTTGCTCCAAATTTACCAACACCGAATTTCCTCCTTAAGTTTAAACGAGTATAATAATCATATAATTAAAGAAGTATATATTAAAAATCACGTATATATAGTAGACCAAATAAGTCATAACTATAAACAAATCATATAATTAATGAAGTATATATTAAAAATCACGTATATACAAGTACCGGTAGACCAAATTAGTCATAGCTATAATATACAATGGTACAGCACACACACACACACACCACTCCAAACTTTCACACCAATCCACCATAAATAATAACAAGTAGCCAATACCATCAATATTAGTGGACTATTTATTGTTGGTCTAACCTGCATATGGACAGACACACACACATACAAGCACACAAATTGGTAAACAAGTACATAAAGAGCATATTGACAGATACAGACACACACACACACACACAAGCACACACACGCACACGCACACGCAACACACACACACACACACACACACACACACACACACACACACACACACACACACACGCACACACACACACACACACACACAAATTGGTAAACAAGTACATAAACACTCATTAATATTTACCGCCACGAGAGGAGATCAACCGGTCGATACGTTTTCTGTCCAGACTATAATTATATACAGTACAGAGTAATTATGTAGCCAACAGTGATGTCCTATGTAAGTTCCAGTACGTAGAGTATATATATCTCACTTCACTATTAAATTATACGTGGATCCAACTTCAGGTTTGTCACTCACATTAAAACACCTTTGCAATATTTCACGTCCCCCCGTTTCTTTTTATTTTTATTATTATTTTTTGTTTTGGTTTGTTTTTAAGTGTATTCTATCTCAGCTTCTCTTTTCTTGCATCAGGATTTGCTTCCCTACTTACTTACGGTAGCTTTATTTTTAATCTATATAATCGTACTTATCCATCTTTTTATTGTAGTCTCATGCACAGATCTATTGGTTTATATAGGTACAGTATATGCTTGTTTTGTGGTGTAATAACCCGTGTTCAGCTCCAAGTGTTCTGTTTAAGTACTTATCTATTTATCTTGACATTGACAGCGTTCACTAATTTGCATAATGCCCTGTAGTAATACTGGGTAGAGTAGAGGTAATAAATAGCTTTATATAGTAATGGGTAAACGTTACAAGGAATGTACAGTTAGTTCAAATGGTTAACTCTCACTCTTTTTCTTCCTCTATAAACATACAGTATACAGTATAGACAGTGAAACTTATCACTATACAGTACATGTACAGTTGCCAAAAAAGGTATTGCGACAAATTTTGATAGAACTTTAACCATAGTAATATCCACAACAATTTGTAGGGACTATAAGCATGTATAACAGAAGGAAATATACGTATCCTTCTGTAATACATACTTATAATCCCTACAAACAACTATGGACATTAATATATTTAATGTTGTATCAATAGCTGTCGCAATACCTTTTTTGGCAACTGTACATATATACTAAATAATAAATAAAGAATTTTTTTTTATAATGTAGTCAGCTTCAATAATCTTGTTTTCGTCACTTCAAACTCCTCGATGGAATAATATTTGGAAACATGGAAATCTCGTGTCACTTTAATGTTCAACGCTGTGCTTAGAGCTTCGAAAACATTGTTATAATCTGTCTGTCTGTCTATCTGTCTGTTTCTCTCCGCAACAAATTCAATTACTTTGTGTGAAAAAAAAACACTAATTTCCAGCACCTGCACACTGATGACGTTTTGACGAGGAAACTTAAGACAAAAATTCGTCAACATATCTGTCTTCTTCTCTACGGTATATATATCTCCATCCATCTATCCATCAATCTAAATTTAATTTCTATGGAGTTGTACTTTGGCCTTGTTACAGAAAACATAATATACCATCTACCATACGAGTTTACCACTGGATACAATATAAATACAGTATAGGGAAATCAAGAAGATCTTATACCGAATATAAAATACTGTGTTTATAGAGACCTTATGGATATTACTTAATCCTACTTATTATCTTTTATTGTACAAGATCCAGATGAGATCATTCTACATGGTTTTGAATTCCAATTTAATGGAGTAAAATCCTTATCTGCCAAACATTGCATCAGTCCATCCCCTTCATACGAAACTAATGAGATTAATCCTTACACTCTGGAAGGTTAGGTTAGATGAGGAGAAACTGCGACATACCAAAACACACACATATTGTAGAGAGATAAGACAGATGATCCATATATATATAAAACAGACGGACACATAAATTGATGTGATAGATAAGTAATAGATAGATAAAATAGATAAGAAATATATATAGATAGATAGATAAGTAATAGATAGATAAAATAGATAAGAAATATATATATATAGATAGATAAGTAATAGATAGATAAGATAGATAAATAGATAAGTTATAGATAAGTAAATAGATAAAAAGCTAGAAAAATTTATAAGTAAACATAAGGCATACCAGAAGCGTCCTCTGAAGGTAGGATTTAATTAAGTTACAAGAAAAAAAATTATATAAAAAGCAGAAAAAGTGTCAAGGCTCCAATCACATGTATATTAATGAACCTCCTAATTAAACAAAAGTATTAACTATGCCCAACTTCCACGTAATGACTATGCAAATGACCCACCCATCAAAGTTATCACCGATGTTTCAACCCGTGAGCAACTGAACTGAACGATTCGTGTAGGTTTCTCAAATATAAACAAACCCCCAACCTTTTATATACCCTAACCTGCCAAGTGGTGGGTGAAGTGTGAATGAGTCAGAACATACAGTAGAGGATGTTATAGGACTACACTCAATGACACAAACTCCAAAACGGATCAGGTGTTGTGTTGTGTGTGTGTTGTGTTGTGTGAAGGTGTGTTTGTGTTGTGTTGTGTGTTGTGTGTGTGTGAAGGTGTGTGTGTGTGTTGTGTGTGCTGTGTTGTGTGTGTGTGTGTGTGTGTGTGTGTGTGTGTGTGTGTTGTGTTGTGTTGTGTTTTGTGTGTGTGTGAAGGTGTATGTGTGTGTGAAGATGCGTGCGTCCACTCGGCAAAGGTTATCGAGTTACCATTATTGAAAAGTAATATAAGTGGGAAGAAGGTATAATGAGGAAAGTGCCCCACTGTTCATTAAAGTTTTCAATCATTGTAACTCACTAACCAATACTAAGACTCCTGGATCGGACACACCTTCACAGACAGAACCCTCGAGTCACGGATCATGGATGACCCGGCATGCACCCTCACGAAACATTGGCCAAAGTTACGATTTTTCTTGCCGAAACATCCTCAGTTATTGAATCCGTGCTGGGAGAATTGGAAGGCTATTTACTTCCTCTAAATTGCTACTGCACTGTTGTATAATTTGGCAGTACCGTAGTCTGTTTCCAAGTATATAAGTTTGTAGGAATCACTTGCCCACCAATTCGACCACAACAGACGACCCCCTTTAAATGCAGTAAATATTAACAAAGGCACAGACAGCATGAAGGGACCGACCCCAATACCTCTCCTGTACAAAGTAAAGAACTACATACATGAGGATCCCTAACAGAGACGATTCTAAAACTGGGATGGGTTTAATGTGAATGAGGCTAAGCTATACGCGACCTCCTTATCACCTGATTGTAACCTCTTCTCCACCATGCAGGTACGAAGCAGGTTACATGTTAACTAGTTTCATCACGGTATATTACTGTTATCACTTGTTCAAATATATTATCGAGTGGCAAAATCCGAGAGAAAATACTTCATTCGGTGGATAATTTTCTCTTTTACTTAATAAAGACACCGACAATCAAGAGGACACATGCTGCTGTTAATTGTCTAACTTTTTTCTCCACGTGTCTATTTCTACAATGGGTGTGTCTCTCATCTACATTTCCATAACAAGTATCAACGTTCACTAATATCAAAATGCTCTCTTTACGCTTGAGTTTCCGCGTGCGTGTGTGTACAAGGAGACAGAGTGTGTGTGTGGCTGGTGGCAGGATCGAGCGAGCGAGTGCCACCAACTCAGAGGGCCAACTGACTGCCTGGCTGGTTGGTTGGTTGCGGTGGAGGTAGGCAAGCTATACGGTGGTCTGGGAGTGTTCCTTGCTTGGCACTCCCTCCACACACACACACATACACACACACACACACCTTTCTTCTCCTTTAACCGCAGTAGCTACTTCATAAACTGGAGACGACTTCCAACTCATGCCATGATATAAATCCCTTCAATACAGTGAGTGGTTGTGTTGTGATACAGTCTACAGGCAGGAAGTGGCATTAAAATCATTAATTATATCAAAGGTTTCCTAATCCTCGGGTGGTGGACATCTCGTACCCCTTTAAGTGAGTAGTATACTGCTGGAAATTATGGAGCAACTGATTCCTCCAAACTATTTCAAGCAACAGAACTCCATTATATCTGTTAACTTGGTCCTGTTTCCTGGCATACTTTGGAGGAATCAAGGCACTCCAATGTACCAAAAGTATACCATCCCCTTAAATAATCGGTACCGTAGTTTGTCTATGTTTTTATGTATATGTAAACGCTTCTAAGGGGCGAGTATACTTTTGGTACATTGGAGTGCCTTGATTCCTCCAAAATATGCTAGGAAACAGGACCAAGTTAACAGATATAATGGAGTTCTGTTGCTTGAAATAGTTTGGAGGAATCAGTTACTCCAGAAAAACAAAATATAAAAGTTGTCATACAAAAGTTCACAGACACACCCTCACATACATACACACACACACAGACACACATACACCCTCACATCATACACGCACACACACACACACAGACACACACACACACACACATTCTCTAATTAATTCTCCCACCATCATCCATGTCTATTTTTGTTTACTATACAGCTAACCGCACTTCACTGTATATTTTCCTTTTCCTTTCTTTTCCCCTTTCCTTTCCCTTCCTGCCATCTTCGTTTAATTAATTCCTTATCAGCTAGCTCTCTCTCTCTCTCTCTCTCTCTCTCTCTCTCTCTCTCTCTCTCTCTCTCTCTCTCTCCCTTCCTTCCCCTCTTTCGCTTCAATCTCCCTCCTCTTTATCTTTCCCCCCTCCTTATCATTTTTACCGCAATCTCATTCTTTCTCCTTCCTTCCTTCCTTCCTTCCTGTACTTCCCCCCGTTCGTCCTTTCTTCTTTATTAGTAGTTCTCCAAAATCTATATACTCTCTCTTCCTTCCTTCCTTCCTTCCTTCCTTCCTTTCTTTCTACCTACCTTCCTTCCTTCCTACCTACCTACCTTCCTACCTTCCTACCTTCCTTCCTTCCTACCTTCCTTCCTTCCATATACTGACTCACCTCAATCCTTTCCTCTATTTTTACTTTTCTTCCTCGTTTCCTCCACCTCTCCCTGATACCCGTAGTTTTAAAAAAATTGAGGGTCCTTACTGGAACTCTATGAACCCTCCAAACTACTCCAGGCAACAGATTCCCTATTCGAAACACTGAAGCGTTTTATGGCCTGGATTATTTGGAGGGTTCATAGAGCTCCAGTAAGGGTCCTCAAATGTTTTAAAACTACGGGGGTGAGTACTAATATTTCATTTCAGTCAATTTTATTTTTTCCTACATACACACACACACACACAAACACACAAACACACACACACGTACTCTCACTCACCCTCATAATTTTTTTCATAGACTAAATTGACACACAAACACAATCACACGTTCTCTCTCTCTCTCTCTCTCTCTCTCTCTCTCTCTCTCTCTCTCTCTCTCTCTCTCTCTCTCTCTCTCTCACCTTCCCCCCTTTCGTCCTCTTGTTTATCTCTCCCTCCCAATTTATCGCCACATATCTCCTCCTCCTCCCTTGTTTGTAATTACAGTGTTCTTCATCCTCTCTCTCTCTCTCTCTCTCTCTCTCTCTCTCTCTCTCTCTCTCTCTCTCTCTCTCTCTCTCTCTGTTCCTATTCACTTCACAGGTAAGATCATTTAGAGGGTTTCTCACCTTTAGTCCTCATCATACGGAATATAGAACAAAAAAAAAATACCAATCTTTACACGAAGACGTCACTATCTCAGCAAAATTAATATTCTCCCTCAACGTTTCAATTTCCACCATTTCTCTCCTCATTCCCTCCCTCCCTCCCTAGCATTCAGTATATCAAGCATCTGTGTAACTCGAAAGACTGGCTAACACCTTATTATTATTATTATCATTATTATTATTATTATCATTATCATTATCATTATTATTATTATTATTATTATCATTATTATCATTATTATCATTATTATTATTATTATTATTATTATTATTATTATTATTATTATTGTGATCTTTTCCTAATCATTATCCTCTTCCACCCTCATTTTTTTTTCTCTTGTATACTTTTCCATACAACTTTTTTTCTATTTATCATCCACACCAACCTATATATAATAAGTCTATCAACGTAATTTACTGCGTGGCTAACACCCTACCTACCTATCCACCTATTCCTCTTTATCATCAAACCTTGCTATCTTTCTTTCTCATATTTTCGTCCTCCTTTATCAAAATATTTTACTTACTCCTTCATTATCTTCCTCCTCCCTACCACATATTTTTCTCTTCTTCCGTCCCTCCCCCTTATCATCATTTATTATTTTCTTACTCTCCCTTCTCTTTCCTATTCTATTTCCCACGTTCCTGTTTTAACCCTTCAATCTCTTCCTCCCCTTTTATTTTACTTTACCTTTAATATTTATGTCTCTCACTCTCTCTTTCTCTCTTTCCCTCTTTGTCTCTGTCTCCGTCTCTGTCTCTGTCTCTGTCTCTGTCTCTGTCTCTGTCTCTCTCTTTTTTCTGTTTTTCCCACCACTGTCTTTGTTTTATGTTCATGGGACCTTCTTAATTCTCCCTTTACTTAACTTTACCCATGGATCTCCTTTACTAAACGTACCCTCACACACACAAAAAAAAAAAAAACACCATCACAACAAACATTATCACCCTACAACAACAAACAACCCACCACTATAACACAACCCCCATATCACCGAGCCCACCAACGCTATTTGTTATTATCACAACCACAACATGTGTAGCTACAACCAAGTTCACTACAACAACCAACCATCATCACTATCCATATTCAATTGGTTCACATAATAAAATAAATCATATTATAGTCCCACACCAGCATGATTAAACTTCACTCAAAAATTTAACCATTGCTATACACTGAAACGATCACTATCCATATTCAATTGCTCACATAATTTATATAGTCCCACACCCACGTGATTAAGATTTACTCAAAAACTAACTATAACACACTTACTGGGTTAACGCTAACAGAGTGCACATTAACTCTGAGTGAAAAGGAGTTAACGCAACACATTACACATTATTAAGATAACCAACCAACCCACTAACTATGCCCTGCCGGGAAATTGCTCTTTAATTATCCTGGATGGGTGTAGTTTAGTGAATCATCAGACGCCATCATTAGGGAGTTAATGGTTGGTCAAATGAGGGGGCGGGGAGGGGCAGGGGGGAGCGGGAGGCAGGGGGGGGAAGGTCTCATTAAGGAGCCTGTGGTATACAGTTAAAAAAATTGGAGGTAAACAAGTCTTTCAAAGGGTGCCACAAAATATTCAGTACACGAAATTTTGTTTATATCATAAAGTATTGTATATCTGTCTACCTTTATTTATCTATCGATTCATATCTTTCCATTAATCTATCTATCATTCATGTAACATCACTCAACCCTACACTGTATTCTTTCATATAATCCTTTACAAAAGCTTCCACTGGTTAAAATATCTTCTGGCTGTATAATATTAAATCAATGAATACATATTTTTCTACATGACCATATACACGTCGTACTCAGCAACAACAACAACAACAACCAAATCCAATCTGTAAAACATAATAGCCTATATACCATTGTTTTGATATTATGGCAACAACACCAACGCCATGCACAGATTGGAGTAATAAAATATACATGTTAATCAATACCGACACCAACAAAATAATTATACAGTATCATGTTTCAATTTCACCGAAGCATAATTTCAATCCGATCCAACTGCCAGCTAAAATAATTAAAGACTACATACACAGGAAGCCATGAATGATATATAAGTGTACAAGTGACACGGTACAACTCGATCCACGCCTTCCAGGAAAACACAAAAAAACAGACACAATAATTTTATCATTTTCATGGTACACTTGCACCCTGAAACAAAACTAGTGGCTAATCTGAACACGAAGATCCCTGCTGTTATTATTTTTTTTTATATATATAGTCTGTTACCAAGTATTCTATCAATAATGCATCTTGTCAAATATATTAGCCTATACCATCAACTTTTACGACAAGACAAGATAGTGGATAAAATGTAAAAAAAAAAGTAAATGAAATAAATGTTAAAGAGTAAATAAATAAATAAAATAAATGAATAAAGAGTAAATAAATAAATGAAATAAATGAATAAAAAGAGTAAATAAATAAATGAAATAAATGAATAAAAAGAGTAAATAAATAAATGAAATAAATGAATAAAAAGAGTAAATAAATAAATGAAATAAATGAATAAAAAGAGTAAATAAATAAATTAAATAAATGAATAAAAAGAGTAAATAAATAAATGAAATAAATGAATAACAAGAGTAAATAAATAAATGAAATAAATAAAGAGTAAATAAATAAATGAAATAAATAAAGAGTAAATAAATAAATGAAATAAATGAATAAAAAGAGTAAATAAATAATAGGTTACCATATTCTTTACTATTTTCAAGGATTCATGAGGTTCGTAAAACTCGATTATCACACCTTAGACAATATCAAAACAAACAGTGTTGTGTAAATCACTGACCGGAAACATTTGGAGACAAAATAATTTACTATCTGCATTCTCGTTATTCCTTCTCCCTCCCCTTTCTTCCTCTCTCTCTCCTTCCCTACATATCCTATAATCTTCCTTCCCTCCCTTGCATTTTATTTTTGTTATGCCAATCTCTCTCTCTCTCTCTCTCTCTCTCTCTCTCTCTCTCTCTCTCTCTCGTCTGTTTTCTCTTCCCCTATACTGTTTTCACTTCTCTCCCTCCATCTATTAACGTCTACCCCGTTTTTTTGTCGTCATCTCCCCTTCTCCCTCTCTCTCTCCTCTGAGTTTTTTTCCCCGCACTGTGTTTCTATTTCTATTCCCCCTTATTTCTTACCCATGCAGTTCTCCTTCCTATATACTGTACTTCCTCTTTCGTCCTTAATTTTGCGACTTCTTATTTTGTTTTCTTTACATGTCCTGCATACTGTTTATTATTTGAATGTTCTTTTTTGTTCGTATTTTCCCGTTTTCCTCACTATTCCCTTCAATTTCTCTATCCCTATTCGTCACCCCTTTCCTTTTCTACCAGTCCCTCTCCTCTCTCACTCTTCATGTTCCTCTTTCCCCCCACATCTCTTTCCTACTCTCCCTTCCTTTCCTCGTGTTCCTCTTTCCTCCTCCTAATCTCCCTTCCTTTCCTCGTGTTCATCATTCCTCCCACTTCCCTTTCCTCCTCCTGCTCTCTCTTCCTTTCCTCGTGTTCCCCTTTCTTCCTGCTAATCTCCATTCCTCCCACATCCCTTTCCTGCTGCTGCTCTCCCTCCCTTCCCCCACTAACACCCGGTCCCCTCCTCCTTCTTTGATGCTGCTGGGTGTGTGAGGCAGGTGGGCTCGTGGTCCTGATAAGCTCATTCCTTCTTTCCTTCCTTCCTTCCTTCCTTCACTGCTCTCTTTCTTTCCTTATATATATTTTGTTTTTCCTTCCTCCTGGTCCTACTTTTCTCCCCATTTTCCTTCCATTCCCCTTTCTTCCTTTCTTTCATTCTCACTTTTTCCTTCCTCCTGGTCCTACTTTTCTCCCCCATTTTCCTTCCATTCCCCTTTCTTCCTTCCTCCTCTCCATTCTTCCTTCCTTCACGTATCCTTTCATCGTCCCTTTCAATGTTTGTGTTTCTTGTGTAAATGCTATACTCTCTTCCTTTGTCATTCCATTGTCTTCCTCTTTATATCTCCCTCATTCCTTCCATCATTTGTCCCTTCCCCTCATTCCTTCCATCATTTGTCCCTTCCCCTCATTCCTTCCATCATTTTTCCCTTCCCCTCATTCCTTCCATCATTTGTCCCTTTCCCTCATTCCTTCCATCATTTGTCCCTTCCCCTCATTCCTTCCATCATTTATTTATATTTGGCAACATAACTATATAACACTAACATGTAAATTAATGCTCATCTCTGATTGTATACCACTGCAGTTCAACCAAGTACTAAATGATTGTTTGCAATATGTATGTTTTGTTTCTTTTAAGAGGTGAATGTATTTGATGAAGGAAGGAATAGCACGCGAGTTACTTTTTTTTTTTTTTTTTTTGAGGGAATAGACACTCGTTGTTTTGACATTAATGGTTGAAACTGGCTCTTTTGGTTTAGAAATATCTGTTTACGCCGCAGGGTATATAGGGAAGGAAAGGAGAGGAGGAGACCTCTCCCTCTCTCTCTCTCTCTCTCTCTCTCTCTCTCTCTCTCTCTCTCTCATGTAGTCTCTTATCTACTTTTTTTCCCTTCCTTCATTTATCCAGAGGCTGCCTGACAGAAAGAAAGAGAAACTAATTAACGCGCGCGCGAGAGAGAGAGAGAGAGAGAGAGAGAGAGAGAGAGGTAACACTTCAAAGGCATATGAAAGAGAGATAAGGGAACAAGGGAAAGGAGAGATAGGAAGGTAATATGAAAGGAAGGAGAGAGAGAGAGAAAGAGAGAAGGGGGAGCCTATAATATATGGATAAGGTTACACACATAAGGGTATCGAAGGCTCCAAGTATAATTATGATGGTACCGTATATATATATGGGGCACGGAATGATTGATTGATTGATATTAGGCGCCACAACAGCGAGGTCATATAGCGCCAGAAGGTGGTAACGGAGAGGTGAAACAGCAAGCAGGAAGGGAATAGAAATATAAGAGGAACAGTTGAGCAAGCAAATAGTGGTACGGTACAGAATGAAGACAGTATGAAAACATAATAACAGATCTCCAAATTTCTCATGTGAATAATATGAAGATACTGTATGTTAGGTTATTGGTCTTGCTGTATGGATTTTAGCTTGGCATGAAAGTGGGAGTGAAAGTAAAAAATTCATATGCATTAATGTTTGTATCAATTCATGCAGGAGGGACTACACTGTACACAGTCATTAAAACTTATAACCGTACACAAGCTTGGTAAGGTGATTTGAAGCAAGGTTTAGCAGAACAGAAATTAATTTTGTCACGGGTAGAATTTAGTGTGATAAATTTTCAAAGATGGTCTAGAGGGTCACATTTCTTGATAAATTCTCATGACATTTGGTATGGAGAACTTGAGATTAATATCGAAGTTTCTACTGGCCTGAATAAAATTATTATTTTCTTTATCATCATTTTCACTGTATTATGTATTACATACGGTACGTATATATTACCTGGTGGATCAAAAGCTGAGAACTTTCAGAGAATCTTTATACTATCTTGTATACAGTATTAATGTTCACTGTTGTGAATATTGTTTTGTTGTCTTGTATGATTGTAGGCCGGCCCAAAGTGTGTGTGTATGTAACAACTGTATCATTATTATTATCATCATCATCATTATTATTATTATTATTATTATTATACTGCAAAAACATTTTGTGGTTGCAACGGTGAACAGAATAGAGCATCATTAAGAGTTCATCAGATGTCTCTTTTCTGAGTCCAATTCACTTCAACTTCACATTTTCTAGTGTCATAGCTAAACACCTCTATAGTAGGATATCTAGTTAATATTATACCGCTCGTCTAAACTTCTTGTGGCTGCCAATGAAGCTTTGACAGAAAAAATATTGCACAGGATGATGTACTACTCTTTTGTACTTAAAAATTGATTCATTATTGGTATTTTGATATGGAAAAGTCAAATCATAGGGAGAAATATTGCTATGATCTTGGCTACACAAGGTTGAAGGATGGCACACTAAAAAATAGTCAAAAGATTATATTAGTAGACATTTCCAATCAGCAACTGGAGATGAATTAGGTCAGAACCTAGGTCTGAACATTGAGTATTTAGTAGACATTTCTTTTCTGAGTCTGCTTCACTTCAGCCTCATGTAACTTAACACCGTTCATATACATATTTGCCAAATTTAAGTAAGAGGCAAAAGTATTGTAGGTAGTACCGATAAGATAATAAGGGAACAATTATTGACCACTTGCACACACTGTACAGTAGGCTACATGTCTACGTGACGTTCGAAAAATAGTAACATACGGTAATACAGTGAAGCATATACAGTGAGACTATAATACAGTATCTATAAACCAATTTTCATCTGGCAATCATTACATATTCACAACCAATGCTCAACAATTTAATAACAATAAAGTAAAATACCGTACTGCGTAAAAATACAAAGCATAAACAATTCAGATCATGCAACATAACAATGTAAACACAATGGAAAAAAAATTCATTCCATTCATCAGTGCACACTTTCACAAACACTCTTATACAAAATAAATTCTGGTATTGTACTGCATATATAAATACTTGATAGGTATAAACTACATACAAACATAAACATCAAAACGAGTCCCTCTGTGGTGATCTGAATGTCACCAGAGAGTAAAAATAATGTCATGCTCTAATTTTCAGGTATTCAGCTATTGACTTCCACAAATTGCATAGCCTACACTGGTGCTCACTTCCTAGCCTAACCTACAGAAAGAATTTGCTGTGTGCTCTATAAAAATATATTTAAATTCCTTGCTACTGTACTGTTTTGCTTGTCCTTTACAAACTCCATTCTGGTTTTGATACATGAAAGATGAAGGATTTAAGGAAATGTAATGATTGACCACTGATGGTCTTTTTTGACAGTCCCAATAGGCTATACCGAAGTGTTGGTTCATAACTTGACAATGTTTTAACAAAAATAGTACTAGGCCTATGCCTCTGCATAACACAATGAGCATAATAGTTTAACATTACAGTACAGTACTGTAAACATTATCACAAATTATAAGTGATAGAAATAGATTAGAAGCTAAATTGTCATAATTTATAATATATATACCGGTATATAAACTATCTATCCCCAGTACAACTCTAGCCTAGCTATTTAGTGTGAAGAACTTACTTTTCTGACACACAAGTGCTGAGCACTGGTACTGGTAATGGTACAGCCAATAGTGGCATTTACTCATCCTTAATTATTGTTATATATTATGTTATATAATAAATATACTCACTGGTTACTATTTCAAAATGCACCTTCACTATGCAGTAGTTAAACTTGAGAGTCTGGATGAGCATAACAACACAGAAATAAGAAGCCTATAATGATAATATTTTGTTACTTTTTCTTCAGGTCTAAGGACTGAAGATGAAATGCTGGTAGTGAAAAGTCATCAATAAAGAATCCACCTCATTGTGGTATATATCAAACCATGTATCTTTCACTGATTTATCATAGGCCTACTCTTAAACTTTGCATAAAACCAAACATAAGACTGAAGTATACAATATGAACTGGCTTAGATTCATATCCTAAATTCCAAATCAACTGTCTGTATAGAAAATCATGAAAATGATGAACAATTATAGGAATGATGAATAGTAAGGTACCATATAACCACTTCACTACAATAACACACACGCCAAGAAATGAAAAATCCAGTACTGTATAATTATTATAGAGGAACTACAAGAGAAAATATGTCTCCTGCAATGAAAGTCATCCATAAGGACCTAAGCATAACAATATATGCTGTTCACTGTTGCTACTAACACGGTAATTGGTGAACAGGTGAAATATTAGGTAGAGAACAGCGAAAAGAAACATCAATGGTTAAGTGTTAATTCGGGTTCAAGAATGGTCAAGTTATGTATGTTTAAACCGGTGATATTCGGCCATTAGACGTACTATAATTATACCAGTCCACTCACCTATCCCCCACAGGTAATCCTGGGGAGCTGTGACCTCTTCTTCCCAGTTAAATACCGCACAGTAAGTGAATATTTACCCTGACACACACCGAACACAACACTGACTGCCTGGGGTCTGGCTCAGAGCAGCTGATTGGCCAGTCAACCTCTATGCCTGCTTTCTCATTGGTCAGCAAAAATACACATAAACAAAACGCCTCAACAAGGAAAACTATTCATTCCACTCATTGAAGAAAACGTACAAAATATTTAACAGTAGACTACAATGATCCAATAATAATTTCAGCAATACACAAATCATAAACAAAACTATTCATTCCACTCATTATAGAAAACGTACAAAATATTTAACAGTAGACTACAATTTGGGGGTTACGTATTAGTATTATAGTTGTTGTTATTAGTTTTAAGCCTTAAAATTATAAATAGTTTACTTCTATAAGATCCACTAGAGGCAGTCACAACTTAAAATACCATACATACCAGACAAGCATTGATATATTTAAGTACTCCTTGCCCGCAGCATCCAAGACTGGAATCATCTCCCATCTCACGTAGTTGAAATTGGATCACAAATCATTATCTCCCCAATCCTAATCCTCAACCCACAATCCCTGACCAAATCCACCCTTTCCTAACCTAACCCCCTTCCTAATCCTCCCCTGTCCTTAAATCCCCTACATATTATGCTGCCCATGAGCGGCCCTCTGCAGGACTCACAACTTTTAATTGATGCATTGATATCTCGCTGAATGTCCTCACTAGTGAAATAAACAAAGTAATAAATGTCCCGTTTGGCTATAGATATCCCCAAACACATTGCATTCAAAATAATAAGAATCTAGAATGGACCAGTTAGTTGTTTTATGCATAAGAGGATGCCTACCTGCACGTTAATATTAATCCTGTTATAATAGTCTCTCGGAAAAGGAACCCATGAATGGGTATTCTTAATGAGAGCTCCGCCTGCTGTTTTATTTTAACTTTTTTCTGCAGGTCTATAATGGATATATATAAAATATATGGATATACATATTAATATAAAATAATAATAAAAGAGATGAAGTTAAAATGGTAGGCTATAATATGTGTTATCGCCAGACGAATTGCTGTCCTTCGATACCAAATATAACGATCCTACGAGAACCTCTGTTTACTACCACCGCTGACATCAAGATAATTGTACTTGTCATAAGATACTAACAAAAAATGACTGAAAAAGAACTCTTGTAACACATTAAAACACGGGCTTATCTCCGGAGACTCACCCACACTATTACACCTACTGTATAATAGTAAACAAAAAAGAAATGTAACCTAAATAACCCAATGAATCTGTCACCTCTCACACCTTGACAAGCAGTAATCCACGACGTGCAGTCATGACGATATCATATCATTACAAAACATGAAGATTTCCATTTTGAAGTAAGCCCCCATTCTCTGTCACCCTACAGTAATGGAACGAGTATTGTTTATTGGTCACAACTCGCCTCGGTAAGTTAATATTCTTTTAAAAAACAAAACCTCAATAAATTCCGTCCTACGCTTTTAAAATGGAAATCACAGTAGGTAAAAGATCTGGCACACAATACAGTACTATACAATACATTACAGTATAATCTTGGAATATATAATTTTAATGTAAATATCTTCATAACCCCTCCAGCGCCTCTTGTCCCTTGTCAAGCAGAGCCAGAGCGCCTGCAAATCTTTCTTATTTTTAAAGGTAGGAAACGGTTTTTCATTCATCTTTTCTAGTGAATAGGAATGCATACTTGGTAAGATCATCAGGTTAAAATCTTAAGTATAAACACATCCTATGAAGTAAGAATGATGTGGCTTGAGTCCTTTGTTGGGTGTAAGGTAGGATGCTGTGGGTTGGCGCCTCTCTGGCCACTCAATACAACTTTTTAAACCTCAATATTAACCTAATGCAACGTCACATCCACTTTAAAATGTAACTGGTGAAGAGAAACAGACTAGTAGTGTGTAAATCGTATGCTGTTTGTGTATATTGCGTCTAATGTAAAGACTAAAATGGTATAAATAAGGATGAGTGTGATTCCCAAGAAGCGGAAGAAGGTAGTAAGCATCATGGCCGGGTGTGACAGAGGACCACAAGGGCATAAGGACGACACCCGGCAAATACTGCTCTGTTTAAAATGCAAACCATATGTAGTCTATACCACTACGATCATTTCAGTGCATTAATATATATTCCAAATAATTTTGTGTACAATTGTGCTACTAGTAGTGGGGAAAATGATTGGATACCTGGTATGTAGGAAACGGTCGTGTGTTATAAGTAAATATTAAATGTATAATTTGCAGATTCTTGGACATGAATGGAGGTTAGGGATTTATTGCTTTATCGGAGAAAAATAATCTTTAATTTCCAATATTATTATTGTAGACTTGCAAGAAAGAGCATGTAAGATCCACTGTTCCAAAACGGATGCATTACTTAAAGTAAATAAACAATGTTCCTGTCAAACTTGGTTAGAACCATATGAATGAATACTTGTAGTGATGTTCACTACAATTCACTTGTTGCAGAGGGATTCAGTATATTAGGATGGCTGAAGCAGCATCAGAGGCAGCTAACTTTGCCCAAGACCTGTTCTCCCCACTGCAATTTTGTGAGGTGGTACAGGAGGGTCAAGGGGGACAAGGAAACCACCACCATACAAAGGAAGACCCAGTACCTCTCCCAACCACCACTGCTCCCCAGCACACACACCTCCAAGCACAACCCATCATTGCAATTGTCCAACACCATTCACAAGTCCACCAGCAGCATGTACAACAGCAGCAGCAACAGACACACACTCAAACACGATTATTACAGCAGCAGATTACTGTGCAGCAGGCTTCACCTCAGGCATTAACACAGCAACAACTTCTCCAGCAACATCAACAGCAAGCACAGCAGCAAGCTCAGCAACAGGCTCATCAACAAGCACAACAAGCTCAGCAGCAGCAGCAAGTTCAGCAACAGCAGCACCAGAATCAACAACAGAATGCCACTCAAGTACAGCAGCAGCAACAACAGTCACAACTTATTCAGGCGCAACAACAGCAGTCAAAGCAACAGGTCCAACAACAGCAGGCACAACAACAGCAGCAGCAGCAGCATTCACAACAATCTTCTCCACAGCAAGTACCAACACAGCAGCAGATACAGCAACAGTTGCAACAACAACAATCTCAACAACAACCACAATCTCAGCAACATACACAACAACAGCAAGCGCATCCACAACAGCAACAGGTACAACACACCCAGCAACAGCAAGTTCACACTCAGCAACAGCAGGCACATACACAACAACAAACACAAGTACCAGTACAACAACAAACACAAGTACCAGTACAACAACAAACACAAGTACCAGTACAACAACAAACACAAGTACCAGTACAACAACAAACACAAGTACCAGTACAACAACAAACACAAGTACCCGTACAACAAGCACAACAAACACAAGTACCAGTACAACAAGCACAGGCCCAGCATACACAGCAACAGACCCATGCACAACAAACTCAGATTCAAACAACACAAGCCCCCCAGCATGCACAACAAACACAGACACAACATACTCAACAACAACAAATACAACAGAACCAACCACAGACAACAGCAACACAGCAGATATTGACTTCTGTAGGTAATGTGCAACTGGTAAGTGGAATACAAATGCCACTGACAGTTCAACAGACAGCAGCTCTCCCCAAAGTTCCTGTCACTGTGACTGGAGGAGCCACACAACCACCTATATTTGTAGTAACAGGAATTGTGAGCAATGGTGTGCAGGCAACTGTGGAAGTAGCAGCTTCAGGACCTTCTACCTCAGTCACACCTTCACCAGCTACACCTACTGCGAAAGGAACTGGAAAGAGCGAAGATGTAAGTAAATATCTATATGAATTTTTTATGTGGATGAATAAGCTGAGAGCTCCTTGCTTTAAAATTGCAACTACAGTAAAGTACAGTACTTATTTTGTTAAGTTATTTTTTGAGAGAGAAATGGCAAGCATGATGGTAGATACCGTATACAGTAGTTGTTTAATTTTTAGTAAGTACTGGGCAATAGTCACTCGGTACTAGAGGGAGTCAAAGTACAGTACCAAAGAGACGTGTCTAGATGCTCTGTAATGGTAGTGACAAACAAGTACTGGGGAACAGACATTGGGTAGGATACTAGAGGGAGCCAAGATACCAGGGGTACAAGGGGTACTGTACTGGGTAGAAATTGTAGTACTGTAGTAGCACAAACGGGGAGAATTTTGAGCATTCAATCAGTAGTTACGAACATAATTTAAATGTAAGGAAGGAAGTAAATGTCAAAATATATATAATGGAATTTTTTATTATTATTTATGGTTATTATTTATGGATTCCATTTTGGTGCTTTTTTATATGAAGGTGAAACCAGTACCAGTGAAACGAACTTGGCGGCGACCATGGAAAAAGAAAAAGGAGAGAGAGAAGAGACAGCCAGTAAAGAAAGCACGTCGAGTGAAACGGAAACGTGTTCTTGTGCACAAGAAAAGTGTCGTCCATATAGATCCTCGCAATGGACCAATGGTAAGAATTCAGTCTACGCCTACACAATTCTTATATCTCTCTGAATGTGGTGTCTCATACTAACCATAATATTCAGTGACTGTTATAAAATACTTTGAACTGCCTATTTCCAACATCTGTCCCATATTAGATCGACACAGCAGTGAACCGGATAAAACGAGAGTCTGAAGAAGCTATCAACCAGCTGAAACAGAAACGTCAACGTATCAAGCTCAATCGTAATTCTGGTCGCGAGTATATTAACCGCCTTGGGAAGGTAAAAGTACACATGAAAAGTATATCATAGTTTAAATAGCTACAGTTGATAAAAAAGGCTTAAACATATGTTGATATATGTACTTCCAATATTCTACTTTTAGATTCAACTAATCTTTGTTAATATCAATTTTGCAGTATTGTAGAAGTTTACTGTATACATACTGTATCTTGAATGTCACCTGTCACTGCTGAATACCTGGTTGAGGAATTAAAAGAAGTTAAAAGTTTACTCTTGCTTCATCATTACTTATACTATCCATTTCTTTCAAACAGATTGTGGGAGCCAGGGTTATTGGCCCACCCTGCAACTGTCCCCTTAAGTGTTGGGAACGTATGGGTTCTAAGATATTAGAAATATTTAATAACTTCTGGGACCTCTGTGATTTCAATCTACAAAATTCTTACCTCTTCACCTGTCTAAAGTTGTGTGATGTCAAGCGGAGATACACAAAGAAGGTAAAAAGTAGAAAGACGTATAAATTATCTAAGAAAAATTGAGAGTAAATTTCTGATATATGAATACTGTACCTGTAATTATCATTGCTTCATATGTAATTGATACTGACTCTCATCCACAGCCTGCAGAAGAGTCACGTCGTCAAAACACATTTGAGTACTTTGTGCGTATCAGTGGAAAGCACCTGAGGGTATGCAAGCGAGCCTTCATGAGCTGCCATGGTCTGACTAGTGATAAAAGACTACGTACACTCTTTCACCAAATGAAGGTAAGAAGCTTGGATTGGGTTTCTTTTTTGTTCATCATTTAGTTGTAGGCATATTTATAGCTCAGATAACCACTGACTACTATGTGAAGGTTATAATATACTTCCTTTGCATACAAACTTAATATTCCACTTTTGGTATGACTAAGCTCAAAGTATTGTCTCCTACTTCATGAAAGGATCAGTATTCGATTTATATTCTATATTTTTGCACCTTTTCTACCCTGGTTATAAGGCCAAGGGGAAGGTCACATATAACATGTAGATGAAATACATATATGATTCGTGCTGGAGGGTACAAGGGGTGGGAAGGGTTCCTGTGCAGAGGTATTCTGAGAGATAACAACAAAAACTGAGCATGGGAAAGCACTGCCATGTGACCCTTGATGATGACCATTGCTACTGAATTTTAGGGAAATGTTTCAAATTATCCTTGCATGTTAATTATATCTGCATAAGCAGCTTCATTGTTATTTGGTGAACAAGAACAACAATTCTTCTTCTCCCAGGATGGAGCTTTGGTTCCTGAACCAGATAGACGAGGTAAGCACCTGCGACCAGTTAAATCCCCCACACAGCTCACACCAACCCATGAAGTTTACCATAACCCCAAAGTAACCAAAAAATCCCGTCCCTCCAGTAACAAAAGAAAACAAACTGGGGGTAATAATAAGGCAGATAACAACAGTGCAGGTGGGAATAACAACAAGACCATGTACACTCCTCCCCCTCCCCCCATGGGACATCTCCACCCACACTGCACCCCTCCTCCCCCCCCAGCTCATGCTGCGCCACCTATGCAAGAGCCTCCACATGCATACATCCCCAATGGTGATATTTACTTCCCTGGACACTATTTAGAACCCCACCAAACAATGGCTGCACCACCACCCATGAACCAAATACCTCCTTGTCAGAAAATGTTAGAGGCCCCTGCATATTTCATGGCTGGAATGAAGGAAAACACTTTTCATCAGTAGAGATGTAGAGTGTCATCATAATACAACTACAGAAAATGCAGTGTACCATAGATTTTCAAAATATATATATTTTTCTTTTATCAATAGAGGCACAAGAATCCTTCAGCAGGGTGCAATATATTAATGAAGGCATTGAAGTAATGTAAACAAAATTTATACTTGGGTTGTAAAGGCAGTAATGACTGTATATAGTAATAAGAAAGCAGTACAACATCTATTATTTCATTTTGAGGAGAAAACAAAACTCATTGTTGTCCTGGGATTTCAGGAATGCATAATTAAAATAAGTGACTGGTGATGAGATTTTGTTTTGGTCAACAGTTACTCTAATGATGAATATCTTGTAATAGTGACAATTATTGGTTTATGCATTTCTTTTATTGTTTCTTATTGTATTTTTATTTATTTATTTTTCTTCCTTCCATCTCCTTGATCTTGAATCTAGACTTATTGCTGCATGCTAACTGTGTGGGGAGGAGTAATGCCCCCCTGATATGTCATTGGGCTACATCCCTAAAAGAGACTACTGTAGCTTAGAAGAATGCACTGTGTTTCAATCATTACTTTACTTAGTGAATCTGAAAAGGTAATTATGTACTGTGATAAGGAGATTCATGGAATATGTTATCAAGAGCTTCCTCTTCTTGACCATTCTAATTACATTATTGTGATGAAGGTGGATTAAATACTTTCTTATTTTCATACAGCTTTCTTTCATTACTTTCTGCTAAACAGTAAACTCTTTTATTTTACATGGCAGCTATTAACTAGTGAGATTAGCACATTACTGTAGCAAAGAGGGCATGTAATTTATTTTGTGATGAATCTGGAAAGCACAGTATGCATGAGAAAAGTATTTTTATTTAACTGAATAAAGTTAATAAATACAGTACTGTATACTGTATTATAATGAAATATAAGACTGCTGGATTACCAAAAAAGTGAGAAAAAAAACTTTTAATATGCAGTTAACAGTTGATGCAGTATTGTTTGTATTGGCACTGAAGTTGATGTAAAGCTTTTAGATTGCCAGATGTTTACATAGTGTATACAGTATATATATTTAAAATACAAATCAGGTTAAGAAAAATATCTAGTACAGTATTAAATTAAGGATGTTCAGGTGCCATGTAGGTAGTTAATAAGTATAAGTTACAATGCAGGTGCTGAAACTCTAGTAGACAGAATAACAGATATTGCTTGCTGATGTTGATATACATTCCATTATGTTTGCTTAATTAAGGTACTGTATCCTGTTTAATAGAATAAGTTAATTGTGGCAGCTGGTAGGATTTGAATAACATTGATGTGTGGGATAATTCCTGTACAGTACTATGTTTTACATATTATTATATGAACCACATCCTTGGTTTGAGAACAAAGGTTCAATGTTTTCAAAAGTTTTATAATAGTTATTCAACATTTAGTATATATATTCACCTAACTTGTTTAGGAAAACTTATTTTTGTTTGTTATAACTCCTAATACAAGTTTATGATCATTTGACAAAACTGCTTTGAGAAAAACATGAAGCTTATATATAAAAACTTCAAAACTTATGCTATTCGAGGTTACTATTTTCTTCTGCATCTTGAAGAACTGATATTGTAATATAAATAATTTCCCTTTTCTTGTGCTTTAATTCCATCAATCAGCACATTAAAAAAAATTGGTTATACGGTACAGTATTGTGATTTTGTTGTAATAATGTGGAGTACTGTAATTGGATATTTTAAAAAGTTAGCCCTATCACCTCAGTGTAAAATATTAGAATAGCTTATCTTCCTGGAGTTGCATAAGTTTTCATGTGCCACATTCTGGGAATATGTGATGCCTTCCAGATGAATGTATAATGGTCTACTTATATGTTGAGTACAAATATATCCAGAAGATTACCATGGTACAGAGAAGATTCTGCATGCTACGGTCTTCCACAATTGTGAACCCTAGCATTGGGACACAAGTGAATCTCAAACCTCCCTGTAGATATTAGGTGAAAGATAGGATTTCTTTTAGGTCATTGGTATCCTATATGCAGGGTTCACTGTTGTAGATAGGAGTATTAATTTTGTTTTTCACTATACATTAATACTGTACCTACCTTTGGGCTTTAGACTGGGATGGGTTGCTGGACCTTGCTGAGTGGTGCATAACTATGATTAGATAAATTATTCCATACAGTTACAGCTTTGTATCCCCATGTATCATCACATAACCCTAGACTGCTGTAAGCTGTCTTTATGTAATGTCAAACGTCTTCACTTTGGTAATACAAGGTAAAACCATTAAATACTAAATCAGGGATATTTTTAAAGTTAGGAAATAGATGTTAAGCTAATGGAATAACTAAAAAAAATTAACTCCTAATTGAATATGTGATGGGAAGTGGAATGTAGATTGGCTTACTATTTCACATTTCATCATCCTAAAGTTCCAGAATACTATAGAGGTACTGTACTGTTAATCGGATAGGTATAAATGTGTACAGTGGTGGTCAATGATAATCATCCGCATATGGATAATGCAAACAATTTGCCAACTAACATTTTCATGTCATATATTATTGATTTGAATAGTTAGTAGCTTCTTGTAGTATATTAGAAGATGGTACTTAACTTATTAATTGGAGTTTCATAGCAAATGAATAGAAGGAAGCTGTCTAACATTAATTTTACACGAGTCTTCCCAATGTGGATGATAAGTATTGACCACGACTGTACAAGTATTTGTAAAATTTTATGCAGATTTATTTCAGAGAGGTATATGAAACCATGACAATATTATGGATGCAAAATAGGTTGTGTTTATGCTTTAAATGTTGGGTTTCTAATCCAGGTGATATATATTTAATTGTATTTAATATACTTTGTGTTATTAGAGTTTATCAGGATTGCAGATTACCTAATTCATAACTTGGCTAATGTAAAATTTTTACTGATCACAGCACAATACTGCAGGAGTATCGGTCAAGTATTTTATCAAGCACGGAGTTCAAATAGTTTTGTCATGGTGCCAGGGATTATGAGAAATATCTTCACACTTGTATAAACCATGATTGACTGATAATCTTAAGAGTATTGTGCCATCAGCAGGCAATGCTAAGTTTTCACTGGAGCCACATAGTACTGTATTGCCAAACTTTAATTTCCTTCATAACATTTGTTGGCCATAGTAGTAAAGTATGACTATTGCAATTGGTAGAACAATACAGTACATGATTGTAAGGTCATTTTATAGCTATTACAGTATATTGAAACTTGGAGCATTTTATATTGCTTCATGTATTTGAATTTCAGTATTTTGTATCCATCTTGTATGTAGCAATTTGAATCAATGGTTCACAAAAGATAAATGAGCAAATTGTTTTTCTATGACACTTGCAAATTCTGCATCCACCTTTATACATACAATTTCATACAATTAATTCTCATTTTAGTTTCTGAATAGAATATCTTTACTTTCAAAGTGTATGTTCTGTCTTCCCATTTGTAATAATTACAGTAATGTAACCACAGGGATAGTTACTTAAATATCAGTATTGACTGCTAAACTAACTAAATCAATGCTGGATTTTTACTGATCCTTATAGAGCTGTATAACTGTACTGAGTATGTATGGTTAGGTTCTAGTACAAGAGCTGGATTACATAGTAGCCAAGATCCACTTTTGGCCAATTATAGAGCACTTGATTTAGAGTATATAAAGAACATTAAAATCTTGATTTTAATGTTGTCTTGGCACAAGTTAAAAATTAAATATCAGCAAACAAAACAAAGAAATCCATCCATATCACTTACATATGTAAATGTAACATTTATCCAAATAATAAAAGAACAACCACTTATCAACATTAATGTTTATTTAGCATACACCAACATTCACCCAAACACACGATAAAAAACAATAACTTATGACTGAGTCCATAACATTTCTTTTATGAAATTTGGGACTTACATTATATATGACACTTTGTACAATAATAATACAGCAACTGTAATGATATATATGAACTTATGAGTGAAACTTAAGTATAATGAGCTGAACCATGTAATGCGGGCGAGCATTACAATGTAGGTAGTAATACGAGGCTTTCCAAGTAAGCGAAACATACTGCCAATCTGCTATGGTTATTGTTACATCACCTGATTTTTTAGGTGCCCTTAGCCCATATGTGTGTGGTTGTAACATCTACAGTACTTCACTTGATTGGCTCATGTATCACTTCTACTTATAATCTCTTGTATGTTAATGAGCTGCATCCGTCAGGTCAGCAACAATGGTTAGGTAGGCGAGTTATGAATTTCAGATTATATCCCTTGTGGATATGGATTCACTCACTAAAGGTATAAAAACCTGTACATTTGGGCATAGAATTAACTCTTATAGAGAGGAATGTTTGGTTGAACATGCAAACTATAGCACGAACTCCAGTAACCACTTTCTGGAGGTATCCGATAAATCAGCAAAATTATCATGCATACAAGTGCACCAACCACTAAATGAAAGATTTTATGTTAAACCGCTTTATGAAAAAAGCCAGCTGTATATTACTAGCCTGTGAACACGTAAAAGTGGTAGAAACAGCTAAGATCTTGAGTGGCAACTGGAATGATTCACTATTAATCTCTGGAATCTCAATGGTATGTAGCACCATATCACCAATTTCCCTGGGATATACTGTATAGGCTATATGGTTATCTTGTCAGTCTAGTATGGCAGTGATGACAACAGTAGGTGAATAAATAAGAATTATGTTGATCTAATAACATTAGACCTGAAAAACATTGCATAATAACTTCAGCTGCCTAGGGAGTTCTTGACAATACTGGGCATTATAGTTTCTTGTGCACTACTATGCACAGTTCCTTTAATAAACAGGAAGTACAAGGAGATGCTCATATTAAAGTAAGTGGATACTTTCATACAGCATGTATATGAACTTCACCGATAAACTTTGGGAATATATCGCCCTTCGAAAAACAAACCCAATTTATTCTATAGCAAAATTTAAAACCAAGATGATTTGAAAATAGCGTGGTAGGCCAAGTTAGTACACTTAGCAGCTAACCGAACACCATTGGCCCATCCCTCCCTACTCTGTCACTCCTGTCCCCCTACTAACTAATGAGACGGGTCGGGAAGGAACAGGGCATCAATTGCCATAGAATAAAAATTGATATGTTTTTCGATGGGGGATATATTCCCAATGTTTGTCAGTGAAGTTCGTATATATGTTCTATATTACAATTAAGAAATTTTATGAACAGATACCCAAGGAAAGACTGCAACCAAATTTGGTGGTGTGTGGCAATACCTGGCAGCTGCTCCAAAGTAAACACTCGTATTTTATCAATGGATCACTCAGAACCTATAACAGTTGTATGGATGAATGTAAATAGCTGAAGCCAATAACATCCATCCATACAAAGGTTAATGTAGGTTCCGAGTGATCCATTGATAAAATACAAGCTGCCAGATATTGCCACACACCAGCAAATTTGGTTGCAGTCTTTTCTTGGGCAACTGTACATGTATTCATTTGTGAGAACATACACGTACAGCTTTGAATCCAATGATCTTGCACTGTATTACATTAATTATTACCATAACTGAATCAACCAACAGCAACCTATCAGTACGGTAGAAGCTTATTTGAAAGTTTTAAACTATTTTGGCTGACACTATTAAAGCCTATCTCTTGTTAGTGGTAACATTACCTCAAGATCTTATCTAATTGGTAGGTACACAGACTGACAGTTCATGTACAGCTACTAGCATTTGTCTTGGGACTGAAAAGGTTTGCTGCAAGTAAAGCATAACCTACAGAACACATCCAAGTGCCACACAAATATGCATAAAGAGGATGTGTGAAATTTGTAGCAAAAAAAAAAAAATGTCTACAGCTTTAAAATTTTCTGTAGCACTAAAATAAGGATTCTTAACTGTGCTGCAGGCTTCAAAGAGGGAAAATTGGTTAAATCTTCAGGCAGCTGCGCTAATTTACTAATTTTTATGTAATTTAATATAGAGCAAAAAAACATTTTCACCAATAATTATGTTATTCAGTCCTCTAATAACTTTACTGGCAAGAGTCTACTATCATTTCACAATAACAAACTGAACATAACTTATCATATAATACTGATGAAGCTCATACAGTTAAGTAAATAACTGCTAGGCCTACTGCCATGCAAGTCTGCTTATTATCCGAGAATAAATTATCTTTCATTTACATAAGTGTTCTGTGTGATGAGTGTGTGGTATAAAGTAAAAATGATTTTGTTTAAACTAAACAATGTCCATATTATACAAAGTACATAGGCATTTACTCCTTACTCGTAAATCAATTACAAGTAACCATACCTAGATGCCAGAAGCACTCGCATAACAATGAGGGGCAGTGACTGAAGTACCTCTAATAGCTATGAGATGAGGTATTGTACAAATACAGGGTTCCAGGACAGATTTAATTTTCATTCTGTACCATTCCACAAGCCTATTACATAGGTAAATTTAACATTTATTCCTGGATTAATTAAGTACTGTACTGGACAGTAATGTTGCAAGTGCAATAACTTCACTATCCTGACTTGTGTAGTGACATAAAAGGCAGAATCTCATCACTAGGCTAATGGAGTACTCCTTTAGCTCAATGATAGAGCTTCTGCCTGACATCGGTCTGGTACCGGGTTCGATTCCCCGTGGGTACACCCTCCGAGTTTGAAGAGAGATCAATTTCTGAGTTAGTACATTGGTGGCAACAGCGGTGGAATGGTTAGTGTGTGGTAACCATGATGGAGTGAAGTTGGGGGCTTGGCTTAGTTGTCTGGCCGGTGTGTCCTCCGCATGGTGTCGGTTATTCCCACATACCGCCAACCTACCCTCACCAGCCTTGTCTAATTGGCCAGTACTGTCCAGTACATGCTACCAAGTTGTTATGTTGGTCTGTGGAGTTAACAGACCCTGGAAATTGATCCTTCCTAGGGGATAGAAGTGTGTAGTGACCGGACCAGACATGAGAGATAAAGGCAGAATTTGAAAGCTAGGCCAATGGAGTACTTCTTTGGCTTACCCGGTAGAAGCACTGCCTGGTATCTCTCTGGTCCGGGGTTCGATTCCCCGTGGGTACGGCAGGTAATTTGAATCAATCAATTTCAGTGTCTGGCTGAACTTGGTCGTTAGATTTTGTACCCCTACAATTTGCATTATTAAATAGCCAATTGTCAGATAGTTTTCCAGACAGTGAAAGCCATTGCCAGCACACGCATCCAAACATGAAGTGGGTGTATCCCACCATGTGACCTGTCCACAAAACACGATAGGCCAGAATTAAATTAACTCCAAAATGCAAACTGCACGTCAAATTCAGAAATCTAAAGTCATCAAATTTTCGTAGAAGGTGCACATTCCTGTGATATATATTTACTGAAGAGCCTCTGCTGAACGACCTCTGAAGTAAAACTTTCTTACCTCCAAATCAGATGTGATCATTTTTCTGTATGTAATTATACCTGGTTAAATTGTACTACACTTGTCACATTATTTCTTGTCAAGCTTGATGCTGCGAGGATCAGAGAAGGGCCCGAGCCGACTCTTTATATCAACTGCCCTTACCGCAAAGTGGTACACATGGCCAGGCATGAACTGTGGAGAAAATAAAATTGATTGTGGATATCTTTTTTTCACTCATATTAAAGATACTATCCTCTTCACATTTTTAATCAGGCCAGTCAGCATACCATCTATGAAGGGTAAATCCATAAAGTACTGTATAAACTCATAGTTCTATAGCATATCTGGTATTACGAGATACTAATGATAGAAGTAAAGGATCCTCGACACTCATAACTCAAACTAACTTGCATTAAAATAATTACTGTACACAAATAAATCAATTGATCTGATGACAAAAAGCATCTCATTCCTACAGTTCATAAGAGGATATGCACTGAAGAGGTAATACTGTGGGCCAAAAGTGCATGGGATTTAGTGAAAAGTGAAGCTATTATGTATTAATTTATAAATGTGGCATCAGTAGGTCTCTAGATAGGCCCGAAGATCAAATCTACATGCAAAGTATGGGAGTAATCAGATACATGTAGTCTTCGAGTCTAACCAGCAACAGTGACAAAGGTTTCTAGTTCTGATATGTTGATTTAATGTAGTTTTAATTTCTATGAATTTATAAAAACAAATTATAATTATATTTTAATGGTGGGACGGTGGATGGGACAAAGAAGCAAAAGACAGTGGAACGTTTTAAGAATGGAGGAGTGGATGTGATGGGCATGACAGAAACACATATAAAGGGATGGGAGTGGAGGAATGTAAGGCTGGAGAGGAGAATGTGATGTGGGAGGGATTGGAAAGCAGTGATATATGGGCAGGCATGGATGAAAAATGTAAATAAAGAGGAAGGGAGGGATGTGCAGTGTTAACCTCTCAACCGTGGGTGATGACATAAGTTGACCCCAAAAATTTGGGCAACCGCGTTTGATGGCATAAGTCAACAGCGCAGTTATTAAATTTGCTCTCTCCCAGCCTGGCCCAGTCAGTATGAGTAGAGCAGTGAGCATGTGAGGATGTATTTTCAGCACTCCACTTTTGCTATAATTACCATATTTGTACATAAATACGACAGTGACATTATATTTCATATTTATGACGAAAGTACTGTGTAGAGCGCAAAAACGTTATTAGATATGCAAGGAGAGTGTAAAAGTGAATTTTGAGTTGGTCATTCTGAGCTAGCTACCCATCCTACAAATGTTCAGTTAGTCTTCACAAGTGCATCAGAAAAGTTATAGATTTGTACTTCATATCATGCATCGTTTATTCAAGTAGCATAAATAACACGCTATTAGCCGTCATATGTGTTGTTAACATCTTGAGTGCGAGGCGGGAATAAATACCCACAATACTGAGGTGGCATGAACCAGAAAGCCCGCTGGTAGAGGGTTAAGGGACCCATACATGCACAGCCTGCAGCGGCTGGCCTCACCTGCCCACACACGATTCAGTTCATGGTTCAGTCGGCCTCATGTCTCTAGCTCAGTGTTAGCCAAACTCTATGTAGTGAAGTGGTCTCCAAATATTCCTCTAACCACTTTACCACTTAAGGAAATAATTTATAAGGTATTAAACCCATAAAGACCTATCAACGCCTTAAGGCGTTAATAGAAATTTTAGCCTTAAAACCGATTAACGCCTTTATTTAACAGCCCATAAATAACTGCATGGGCTACATATAGCCACAGCAGTAGTACCAAAGGAAAGCTGTAGCCCTGGACTATCGTAATTGATTGTGATTGGCAGACTCACCCCCCCCCCCCTTTGGTGTAGGTGGGTGTGGCCAAAGTACATCCACACCCACTGTGTGTTATCTGAGCCAATAACATCACTCGTGGCCTGTCATACACTCCCTTTCCCTGCCTCCCCTAGCCTCTCTCAGCCTCCCGTAGCTCTTATAGCCATTGGACATTAGTATAACACACTTTCAAACACTCCCATACATTGTGCATGCATGCGTTAGCGTTATCACAGGTATGCACAGTTGTATGCAAAAATGACTTGTATGTTGCCTTTTCTGTCTATTTCAGTGCATTTATATACTCGTTTTACATACACAAACACGCAAGCACACATCGAGGTACACATACTCATGCATCTACGCATTATACACATGCGTATGCCTTCATATGTTATTTGGGGGGGTAACTATCATATTTTCCTACTTTGATGTGGTGCTGTACTCTAACCAGTGGAGATAGAAGACTTTTGTTTGCATATTCTGGGGTGTAAAATAAAGCTCTACAAACCTATAAGAATAAAACTAACCTTAGAGTAACTTTAAAAATCAGGTTGTATTTGCGGTTGGGGGTGAAGGCTGGCGTAACGAATTGCGGTTCTTAGGGGTTAATGTTCTAATGATGATGAATAAAGAGTAATTTATGTAATAAAGTAATTATATTACCCATAACGCTATCAGAGTAATGACAGCAAATTTATAGTTTCAGCCAATCACGGAATAAGGAATTTGATGTCATTCACTAATGTAGACATATAAAGTTAATTTCATGTATTTTTCACCACTCATAACCACTATTAATTAGCCAACACCCCCCAGATTGTTGGATAGTTAGGTATAAAGGAGTATCTCCAGAATGAAGCATTTCCTAATGAAAGGAATATCAAAATGGTTCAAATCATAGGAAAATACCCTACTTTAACATATAGGTTAACTAGAATTGTGTATTATCCAGTTTTCTGTCTGAATAGTTTTTGCTTTTTATCTTCCAATAACAGCAATTAATTGTCTTTATAAATTTCGGTAAATTCCAACCAGAAACTGCGTTCATCCCCGAGAGCGGTCATGGTGGTAAACTATATGAATGTATTTCCCCTTTCACTAGTGACTGGATTGACGACTAACGGCACGAAGTACCCACACACGCTCAAATGAAAAGACACAGAAGAGAAGTCTTACAGTGTGAGAATGAAGAGAAAGGATGGGATCACTGAGTGGAAGTGAGGGAGTGAAAGTGTGGAAAAGGCATCTGATGAATGAGGGGATGGGAGGGGAGGCAATGGTAGCATGCAAGGGGATGGAGGCAGATGATAGACGACAGAATGTACAAGAAAAACTAGAGAAGAAAGAGGTTAGGAAAGCAGTAGGAAGGTTCAAGATGGGAAGGGGCCTGGGGGTGGATGGGATTACTGCAGAAATGTTGAAGTGGGGGGTGGGAGGTAGTGGTGGAGTGGATATTGTTTATACACATTGGTTTGGAGAAAGGGAGAAGTACCAGAGGATTGGAGGAGAGCCATAATTGTGCCTCAATATAAGGGAAAGGGGATTAAGGATGAGTGTGGTAGCTATAGGGGAATAAACCTTCTTAGTGTGCCAGGGAGGGTGTATGGGCAAGTTCTAACCGAGAGACTTATTGAAGAAATAAGTCAGTGAGGAGTAGGGGGAGGTTCAGAAAGGGTCAAGGATGTGGACCAGACCTTTGCAATAAAATCAACAGTGAAGAAATATATTGGCAAGGGTAGGAAGCTGTATGCTGCATATGATAGGGTTGAATGGAGAACTATGACAGAAGTGCAAAAGATATACAGTAGGGTCCCACAATATGCGAGTTCGCAATATGCGATTCGCATAAGATGCGAGGACCCCCAAATAATAAAAATTAATTATTTTGATATGCGAGAATGACCATAAAATGCGAATCTGAGGCTCAAAGTAGGGTAAATCCGAGGAGTTCCTTAAAATACGAACTTTTTTTTTTAAATGCGAGCCGTAGGCGGGCGTTCGCACAGTGTTGCCACTTTTGAAAACAGAAATTCCCACAGATTTTACATAAAAATGCTTCAAACTATTTTTAATTGTTCACAATTATTTCATGTGAAAAGTTAGAAAATTAATAAACTAGGTGTTGCCCTTTTTGTCTGTACATAACAGATTAATAAAATAAAGGAAAGTGAGTGAATCTTCCCAGCCTCGGATAACCCCTTCCCCCTGTACATAATCCCACTAGAATTTAAGGTAAGGGAAAAATTGCATTTTTTTTTTTTATTGATACAGTAAAAGTCCAGTAATTCGTCATCCAGTACTTCGGAAAATCTGTTTTTCCGTCAGTTTTTAAAAATAGTCCCATTCCGAAAGTCTCCTGAATTTTCGGCATATTTTCCAATTGGTAACTTAGCAGAAACGGCAGTTTTGAACTAGCTATTTAGTTTAAAAGTGAAGAGAAGTGTTCAGTACTGTTACTTTACAAATGTAAATACAGTATTACAATTCGTATTAAGCATATTAAATGCATATAACAATTTGTATTAAGGTTTTCGCAGACAACTCATGAATGAAATGAGTCGTCAGCATGTGTGGTGGAGGTGGAGGTGGTAGGGGGGAGAGTAGGGGGAAGGGGGGAGATAGCGTGATATCGTTTGTTTACATTTTATTGAGCATATTCTGGTGTTTCCTTCTTTCTCTGTTCGAGGAAAACCTTCCATCTTGATATGGAAGGATATGACCTTCCTTTTTGTAAATGCACCACCTGACATGACTGTGTGTTGAAGCTGGTGGTTAATAACTCGTAATTACTAAAGACGAGCGAGTGACAAGGCAGGCTAGGCACCTTGGCTAGGCCTATATTCCTTTGACCTTGAGCCAGGGTGAATGGAGACTGAGGGTAGGGGGGGAAGTGGTGGCAACACAATCCCAATAGTCCGAAATTTTTAAAGTGGTAATAAAAATGTCAATTTTGGTGTCCGAGTAGCCTATGCGGGATTTTCCGGGTGTATTGTCACATAGGCCTATATGATTCACGTACAGCTGGGCCATCCACACTCTCACACCTATTAGGCGTACCTATGCGCAAATTAATATTAAGTGGAAGTGATTTTTCAAAGAAAATTACCAAAATTAATTAATACAAACTAAGGAATGTTTGTGCACGAATGAAAATTCAACGAGTTTTAGTGATGACTGAAATTTTCACCTCACTGTCACTCACGCTGGCTTGCTACACTCGTCATAAGCTAAACCCCTTTATAATGAACAACTTCTCAATACGGCCATTTTTCATACTTTTAACACATATCACGGTACAGACATTTGATATGGTGAAAAGTGCAAGTGATTGTATGAGAAAACTACAAAGAATAATTAATATAAACTAAGGAAATGTGATTGTATGAGTAGAAACTCATGAATTATTGGTATTAACTGAACTTGTCAACTCGTCACGCACTACACTCATGCTATTAGGCCTAACCTTTTAGAATGAACAACCTTTAAAATCATTAATTTTCCATACTTTGGGCTCAAGTTTAGAGTTATTTTTAGTCACTAGCTGTGTATGGGAACCAGAGATACGAGTGAAAGCACACGTAGTTTTGAGAGTGAGTGTACAGACAGACAGTCAGTCATACGCATCAAATTTAAGCCCTCGGATATCTCTGATCTTCTGATAATCTTTTTCCATATCTGTATTTAGAGGTCTAACTGTATATATAATACAGTATATATATTGTACAGTACAGTACTTTAATATGTTATGTTTATGTGTAAAGGAATTTTTTTTATACTCTAATGTGGTATCGACGGATTTTATTATCGCCGGCCATCTTAAGAACCTAACCCCCGTCAATAACAAGGGAGTACTGTATTAATATTTCATCAGCTCTAGTATTAAATACATGTAGTATTAAAAACACTACTGTAGAAAAATAATCCAGTGTTTCGTGATATTCAATATTTCGGCAGCTGTTTGGTCCCGAAGGTGACGAAATACAGGACTTCTACTGTAGTGTGTATTTTCTCATTTTCATTTATTAATATATTATTTTCTGTTTGTATGTGACTGAAATGTATGGTATCATGCCCCAATTACCTTTTTAAGGGATTATTACCAACAAAATTGGAACTTTACGGCAATTTTTTTGGGCAGATCGACCATAAGACGTATTTCCCATAGGTTATGTGTATCATAAGATGCGAATTCGCAATATGCGAGCTCGTCCATCGACCATAAACTCGCATATTGTGGGACCCTACTGTACAGTGTTGGTGGGCAATTGCTGGCAAGCATTGAGGCCTTTTAAACAGGCAAAAGCATGTATGCAGGTAGAGGGTGATCTTAATAAGAACTACTTTCACAGGCCAGGAGAATGTATACAATAGGGTTGATGTTCATACCTGAGTAAGTGTACAAGCCATAGGAAGGTCAAGGGCTTTTACACTGCCAACCTTCTTCCAGAGCCCAGGACTTGGTGGGGTGGTTCCCTCTTGATAAGCATAAAGCTGGTAGCTGGCAATGCTCTCATGGTCTTCAGTTATGGCCATAGTCCAAGACAGTACAATACCTGTGGGGAAAGGGTGGGATGTAGCTACTAATGACAATAATTATGAAGGTACAGTTGCACAAATTTAACTGACTATAGGTCAGGACGGAAGAGAAAGCTTACAAGTGATATTAGTAGCGATGCAAAGAAAAGACAGAACATCTCATTACGTGAAAAAGTCGATATTGTTAAGAGAAAGGAGAAAAGGAAACAACAATTGGCCACGCTTTAGGGTTGATCCAAACAACTGTTGTAGGAACTCAGAAATTGATCTCTCTTAAAACTCGGAGAATGTACCCTATGGGGAGTCGAACCCGGTACCTCTGGGATGCGAGGCGGAACCTCTAACCAGTACACCATAAGGGTACCCCACTGGTGTAGTGCCGAGATTCACCTTTTCAGGTCACTATATCCCTTTCTTCTCCGAGTAGATCAATTTATGGACTCTATCTTCAGGGGAGGTGGCCGAGTGGTTAGTGTACTGGACTCATACCCTAGAGGTCGGGAGATCGATCCTCTCAGGTGAGGGCCTGAGAATATTTACTCTTCCGATTTGAGTGTCAGGCACTAACTATAAGGCCACCGAACGTCGTAAAACACCCTCGCTGGTACCATAACAGCTGCAGTATTTGGGAATTACCCTCACTTCCCTCTCTTTGTGGCTGGGTACCAGTTCGGAAGTCGTGATTGTGTGTGTGTGAGCATCAGTTGACCTGGTCCACGATAACGGGCTTGATTAAGCCTATGTCCAGTGTCGGATCATATAAAAAAAAAAAAAAAAAAAAAAAAAAAAAAAAATCAGTCATTAACGTGGTAGCGTGTGTGACTGAGTAGCCAAGGCTGGCGAGGGTAGGTAGGCAGTGTGCGGCAGTACCTGACTATGTGGAGGACACTCCGGCCAGGCAGCTAAGCCAAGCCAAAGCCCAACTTTTCACTTCCACATAGATACCACACACTAACCATCCCACCGCTGCCACCAATGTAGGAACTCAGAAATTGATCTCTCTTAAAACTCGGAGGATGTACCCTATGGGGAGTCGAACCCGGTACCTCTGGTATGCGAGGCGGAAGCCCTACCAGTGAGCTAAAGGAGTACTCCATTAGCCTAGTGACGAGATTCGCCTTTTCAGGTCACTACACTGTAGCCACCATAGTTATAGTCAAAGAGCGCATCCTATCTCACATTAAAGATGTAATTCATATGCAGTCAACTATAATCTTGCTCCATGGCTCACTTCGCAGTGAGGCTGCTAATTATATGTCAGTACATCACCATTTTTTAGAAAATAGTTAATTAATTCAAAACATTGAGTTTTTTATACATACCGGTTATGGTAAAAGTATAACTATATAATTATATGGTCAGTCAACATAGGGTATAAATGTATGGTATAAAGATAGTAATTCAAGTCTTGTACAAAATCAACTTGCATCACTTCTCAGGCTGTAAGCCTTTGTGACGATGCACCTGGCAAATCTCTGAAACAGCCAGATTTACATCCGAGTTATTTAAAAGTGACTGAGACACTGAAAAAGCATTTAAGTTTTCCAACATCCGATTTATATGTATCCAACTTAGCGAGGGTTTACTGTACTTGTATTTCTTATTTTTTCTTAAAAAATTCAAAACAAGGAACAAATATAAAATCAGTATCTGAAAATCTAACCATGACCAATAACAGTATATGAAAAGGAAATAGAAATGGGGAGAAAATTATGTAATGAAAGTAAGTGAAATACACCTTATTATTGCCTTACGGTAGTAAGAGAAACCTAAATTGTATCAAGAGTTTCAATAAAAAAAAAAAAAAAAAAAAAAAAAAAAAAAAAAAAAAAAAAAAAAAAAAAAAAAGCGTTAGCTGTAATACAAGTATCATAAAATATATAAACTTACTACTTTCTCTATGTGATAATTTGAGTGTTGGTTGTGGAGGTAGCTTTTTGGATAATCCTGCAACTTGCTGAATGGGTGTTCGTGGCAGTGGTGCAGGATGCCTCTGTTGCAAGGTGAAAATCAAATTACTGAAAGTTCAAAGTCATACCTAGTCTAACCAAGTCTACCTAATGTTATTTAGCAAAAGTAATATTATAAATAAGCTACCATGGAGTTGGTTTCTATTGAACTTTCAGGACACTTTTCATCATCCCAGTAAATAATCTATGCTGAAATTAGCTACAAACCAGTACTAATGAGATAATGCATATAATTCTATCTTGTTCTATGTCAACTGGATTTTTGTTAACATAATTAAAAGTCAAAGATCAATAATAACTGATGATAAATTCAACCCTCACCACTTTGAGCTGTGGTATCGTGGATGCAGTCGTTCGGGTGGCAGTCACTATTGCCCCTGGAGTCTCTAGGGTCGCATCTGGTGCACTGGTTGCCATCACGGAAGACCCAATGCGTGCCTGTGCTACTGTAGGGCTGCTCATATTTGCTATTGACTGCATCGCTGTAGACTGATGAGAGGTTGGAATTTATATTTCTAAAGATAAGAGTTAGTTTTCAAATTAAAAAAAGTTAGTAACAGATTTAATGAAAACATACAAGTAGGTTCCAATAATTTACTGTGTGTAGGTCGAGAGGGTAACATTCAAATCATCATCTTTAGACTGGGCTTGCAAATTTCATTATATACAACAATGGATCAATGACTGACATCTTTTGATAATCAACAACAACAATGCTACACAAGTACTTGGTTGTTAAAACCTTGAGGAACTAAATAACAGTAAAATATTGTCAGGGGAAACTGCCCAACCTAGGTATATTCACATGGATTCTACAGTAATTGAAGAATCTTTGATTTATCATAAGTAGAATCAAACTTTAGTTAAATGACCAATATACAGAAACAAGGACATCACTCAGGTATGGTATTTGAAAACTTTTTGGATTCCTAGAGGTATTTTTCTGGCAAGGGAGGTAAAAAATGAGAAAGCATGACAGCAGGAAATTTAATACAGTAAGTACCTCAACATTCAGGGAGGTTAACCCCTTTACCGTGGGTGATGACATACTGTAAGTCGACACCACCAACAAGTGTGAGTAACTTCAGGTGACGACATAAGCCGACAGTGCAGTAATTAAATTTGCGCGCCCCCTGACATACTTGTTTAGGCTCACAACAGGGTGTGTGTGTGCCTAGGGACTCCCCCAAGTCACCCCAACTACTAGCAGTCAGTGTGGGAAGAGCTGTGAGAGTGTGAGGATGTATTTTCAGCACTCCACTTTTGCGCAATTTACCAATTACAGTATGTACTAAAAAAATGTGATATTATATTTCATATTGTTGTGTTGAAAAATATGATTCTGACATATTTTATGACGAAATCAGAGCGGGAAAATGCACTTAGATATGTAAGGAGTGTAAAAGTGAATTTTGAGTTGTGGTCATTCTGAGCTAGCTACCCATCCTACAAATGCCCATTTAGTTTTCACAAGTACATCAGGAGACAGCTAAGGGTTTGTACTTAAATATAATGCATCATTTTTTCATGTAGATTATGTGGTTTAAAAGCTATTTGTCATCAAAATTTGGTGTTTACGTTGTGGGTGCGAGGCGAGAAAAAGGCCCAGGCGAGAGAGGTGGCATGAGCAAGAAAGTCCTCGGATAGAGGGTTACGGCCCAGCCAAATACACTTGAGTAAAAGGCCATATCAGCTAATTATAATAATATTGGGTGGGAGAACTAAACTCCATCTACATTTCACTGGCATTTACAGCTCTAAATCTATCAAAGTAAAATTTCATTGCTGTCCCTTCATGTACAGTACACTGACTTTTGATGTCAGTTGTCAACTTCGACTGAATCAATCCCAGTCCTTGTAACATACTAACTCTGCTGGTAACACCACCATCAGAGCATAACAAGTGAATAGTAACTCACCACTTGACTCACGATGAGAGCTGTTGGCTGTCCTCCTGAAGTGTTGTTCAGCAATACCACTTGTCCCACACCTGCTTGCTGTATGTATATAGAAATATATTAATTTCTAGAGAAAAACAGTAATGTACTTGTATTATCAATAAAATGAACAATTCTTCCCTCCTCCACAGTACAGTACTATATATATGTTTAACTTATTATAATTGGTAGGCTAACAATACAGATTATTATCATCAATACCCTATTTCCCTTTTTTTCATGGGGTGGGGAGGCTCTAGCGCCAGTGCAGGACCTCTGACAGACAAGGGGTTCAGCTTCAAAGCTATTTAAGCCTTTGGTGGGGTCATTATGGAATGCAGATTGAGTAATTTTTTTCATAATTTCTGAATCATTAATGTAAAAATATAAATTTCATACTAATGTATACAGAAAACTATATATACAGAAGGGTAAATATAATTTCTAACCTGTATAGGTACAAGCTGAGTAGTGCCCGAAGTAGGAACCTTGACTAGTGTGCCAGGCTTTGGCACCATTGTAGAACGCCCTGTGCCCCGATTTCCTGCAGAAACCACAGTTAAATAATTTAAATCACTTGATAATCATAATTTCTTGCTCATTACTTCAAACTTCTCAACAGTGACAGGCCATGGCAGAACAACCTCTAGGTAAAGTGATCACCATACACATGCTTAAGCCTCACAATCACTCATCTTTTCATTATCCTCTTGCTACAAAGGGGTTTCAAGAAAGAAAAATAAAAATCTGATTTCATGTGACTCCACAATTTACCCTTAAGTAAATCATTTCCCTTAAGAAATGCCCATGCTTCATTCATGTACAGCCACAATCAAATAACCGCCGACACTTTCCTTCCATCGTGCAATTAAATCAGTATCATATCAAAGTATAATGTTACAACACCTTACTTCAACTCAACCCCCTCAATTATTTTTATGAGGTTCTGCAAAATCATACACGTGTTGTTCGTTATTACAGAGATATTTACTACGATGGAAGGAAAGTGTCGGTGGATATTTGATTATGGCTGTACATCAGTGTTATTATGCATCATCAATAATGTGGACTTAACCATATACTGCACTAAATACATATATCAGTGAATCAAGAACTCTGAACAAAACAGTGTGTTGAAAATCATATCAATAAATCAAAGGGATCACAAATTGTTACACAAAATAAACAATAACAAACCATCATCTTCATCGGTGAGATCAATGATACCACCAGATTTGGCAGCCCCTCCTGGATGAATTCCAGTAGTGACTTTATTATCACTTTGAAGAAGAATGGGACGCTGACTAAGAAGAGTGCCAGTAGGAGACACGACAGTGCCAATAGCTGCTACTGGAGCTCGTACCACACGACCCTGTGTCACCGGCACCATGGTATTGCCGACACCTGTTTGAAATATAACACCATTAATTAACCATCAAAATAACTAAGGTTTGCTCTCCCTGGGAACTCTCTTGGAGGTGTAACATGGAAGTTTAAGAAGCCATTTTAAAAAATTGGCAATATCTTGCCTAATAATGTTAGACAAAACTGAAGATACAGTCACAAACTATAAACCTTCAATTTTCTGTTTGTGAGATCAGAATGAGCTTTATCAGACAAATAGTTTGGCTACAGTGGCGGAGTGGGCAGTACGGTGAACAGGTGGGAGGGTTAATTTATACAAACAAGAGATTAATACAAATACAAAGCAGTGGCAGGAAATTATGCATTCATGTCTTCAACAGGAGCCATATGGTACTTCAGTAAACACTCGCTATTTCGGTTCAATTGGGGGAAAAACCAAGATGATCTCGTCATGACCAATGCATATCTGGTTTCATGGTTTGCTTGGTAGTGACGAGGTCAATAATATATCAGTAAATCACCAATTTTCTGGCAATAAAGTTATTTAATTCAAAACATAGAGTTTCTTATACATACAAGTTATGGTAAAAGCATAACTAGGTCAGTCGACATAGAGTATAAACATATGGTAATTCGAGTTCTATACAAAATCAAATTGCATCACTTCTTAGACTGTAGGCCTCTGTGACGGTGCACCAGGAAAATATCCGCTTTAAGCCAGATATACATGCATGTTATTTATAAGTGTCCGAGACACTGAGAGAGTCTGAGTTTTCCGATATCTGGCTTATATGCATCTGACTTAAGCCGCGGTCACACTGGTCAAAAAATGCTTGGATCCCATGGGAGAGTAGGATTTTCGCCCAACCTTGGAGAGTTTTGCTTGGAGATTTACAAGGTATCCCAACACGAGTAGGATCGTTTGCTTCCAAGTCCAAGGTTAGAATGAAGGAACTTTAAAACTATTGTTAGTAAAAAATATGTGATTGTATTTAACTTATTTTGAAAAATAATGACAAATAGTAAATAAATACATCAAATTAGCGTAAATAATACATAAATACCTTTTTATCTAGTTTTCCGCGATACCTCTCAAGTTTGTATAAGATGCCAGATACTACCAGTTAGTAATCTATTGTTGACATTCGTGGGCAAAATATTGACGAAAGTTGCATTCTTTCCATATACAGGTATATATTTTTTAATTCTATAAGATCCCTGAAGTTATATATATATAAATACTATTATACGTCACGTATGCGTTATTTAAAGCACATAATAGGACGTGACGAGTTGCCAGACGACGCTACTAAACCAAGGCGGTTGACTGAAAGACGATCAGTGTTGCCAGGTGCAGGGAAATTTCTGTTTTAGGGAGTATTGAAGTCCACACATGGAGATTATAATTAAAGATTGTTCAAGAGTAAACAGGGAATTTTCTATCAGACGAAATACCAAAGAGTAAAGAGGGTATCAGAGTAAACAAAGAATAATTGAGGTAAAAAGGGAAATTCTGATGTTGAAGTTATAGGGAAATTTCGTCTAGCACTGCCAAACAGACCTGGCAACACTGAAGACAACAGTATCAAACATGACGGCCTATATATTCAGCCAATCAGCGAGCAGCACAAAATTTAGGTGTCCAGTCTCTCTATATTATAGGGTCTCTAGTTTGACCCAGTCTCTTCACATTATTTGTTTTCCATTTTATGTGAGCGTAGGCTCCTGCAATTGTAAAAATAGTCATAGTTTCCAGCATGTTCCTCGTCCTCCATTGTGCACTACTCTTTGTAGCTTGATATCCTTGGACTGGGCTGATGATTCTGTAGTGTGACCAAAAACTTCCAAGGGACAGCATCCAACGCTGCTCTACACTTGGGTCTCCCAGGGTACAAATGGCCAGTGTGACCGTAGCTTTAGCGAGGGTTTACTGTATTGCAGACAGTAATTTCTTTCCACTATGGGGTGACTCAGAGTTATCTTACCATTTTTTTGCACAAATAATATCCCAGGAAAAATCTGCACAACTAACCTGGTTGAGGTGGTCTGGTAATAGACTGAACACCAGTTGCTGAAGGTGCCATCATCATGATTTGCCCTTGTCCAGGTCTTAAAGCTGGAGCCACAAGGTTATTATCTGGGGTTCCACTCATCAATGCACCTCGACCTACTCCAGCTTGTGTGGTTGTAATAATACCCAGAGTACCGTTGGACAGGACACTAGGGTTAAAACTAGCAGATGTTGTCATAACCTGAAAGGTACCCATGAGAAAATCAGTGAGAAACACTCAGTACTTCTACTTTTTTAAAGCCAGGCTGAAAATCTCAATATAATTTGCAATATACTTTTAAAATATAATAAACTTTGAACATTCTAATACAGTACAGCAAAATCTTCAAAATGATAAAAATGCAATGTTCTTGGGAATCACTTTTCAGCAGGAAGAGATTACCTAATGAGGTTATAGACAGCATACTAATGATGAGACACTTTGAAATGTTCACTTCTGAGGCAAAATTATGGACATTCCAAATTAACTGAATAATTGATTACACAGTGGTGATATTAAAAAACAAGAACATGAAGGAAAACCCTTCAAAAGCTCCGGCTCTTAATGATTCAAATGAAATAATAAAATATCGATATGTAAAGGTCTCAAAAATATTAATTATGTTTTATCTGGATTTTCGTATTCATATGGTTATATTGAAATTTTGAAAATGAACCCTTTTTATTGAGGGTCGAACCCCCTCTCGGTTGAACCTCTTAAATATTGGTTGAACCCCTTTTAAAAAGTGGTCACCCCAAGAAGAAAAAAAATGATAATAATAATAATAAATGATTCAATGTCGGTAAAAGAAAATGGATGGGAGGAAGAGTGAGTGAGTGAGTGAGTGAGTTGAACCCCTTTTAAGAAGTGGTCGCCCCAAGAACAATAATTACGATAAAACCTAGAGCTCTCGGCTTAGGCCGGAGCTAAAAAGGTCCATAGGAAACATAATGAAGGGATATTGGTGATGTAGAGTAATTGAACTAAGAGGACGACGGACTCTACCTATCTATCTATCTATAGCTCTGATGCCTTGTTCCCTCTGGGAACTCCCCTTCAAGGACTTGGCCATGGCAGAAGTGTCTCCAGTTTTGCTTGTTCCAACACTCCCTCCTTATTTGGTTAAACCCTACTCTGCCCCTCACATTACTCTTCCTTACATACTATTCCACTTTATTCTGCCTTCTAACCGGAGGTCACTTCCATACATCTTCCTTACAAACTCCTAAATTTGCATTCTCTCCACCTGTCCAAGCCACCTCAATGTATTACGCTTCACTCTCTCAACCACCCCACTCTCAATATCAATTGCCTTCTCACTCATACCACATCTCTCATACACACTCATTACTTTCTCCATCCCACTTGGTCAGTTCACATTCTCCTCTCAAGTAACTCATTTCCATTGCAGCTATTTTAGACTGATGAGCCGTACTCCATGTCCATGTCTCTGACGCATATGTCAGCGTTGGCAGGATTATACTATTTATTATTTCCCTTTTCACTTCCATACTCACACTTCTACCCTTCATAATCCTCCCCAGTGATCCTATGATCTGTCTACTCCTCATTGCTCTGTCCCTAATTACTACTTCCATACATCCATGTTTACACAGAACTGTTCCCAAGTACAGTACTTAAGTATTCCCACTCGTAAGGTATGGCAGAGTCAATCACTCACTAGCTATTCTTTTCCTGCTGAACATGTGTTATCTTGAGAGCAGTGTTCACATGTTACATATATAAACATAGTAAACAAATAAGGTATTGTACAGAAATGTTCAAGGAAAAATAAATGCAACTAAATTATACACACTACCAAAACTTTTATAATATAATGAGTTATTTCTAGATAAAAATATAATTACTTAATTCAAATTCATCATTGCAAAAGGAAGTGAGGGTCTGAACACTAAATCAACACAATTGTACTGGTAGTACTGTATCATCATACATATCAACATACCCCAACCACATTAGAAGATCGCGGGGATATAGTTTTGATGTTGCTGTAGTTTCCATTGGCATGCATAATACCTTTGTTAATCTGCAATGAAAAATATATTAGGCTATATCAATAACTAGTTATAGACTCAGACCTGTTCTTCAGGATATGGAACTCTGAATAATTCCTCCTAACTGATATGAAAGAAAGTCATATACTCAATACGGTTGAACATTAGGGACAAGGTCACTGAATTAAAAATGTATATAATACTGTAAAAAAAATACAAGGCAAATGAATAGAGGAATGAGTAATATAAAAGTAATAAATGAGTACAGTAGTTTTGTTAATTGAAACATTACCTAAGCTAATTTAATTATTTTCTTAATAGACACCCTGTACTTTATTGTACTACAGAAGTAATGGTATTTATGCATGAATTCATAGAATTAATTAAGACAACATCTACTTACAGCTATTTCTAGTATTATGAAGTTTGCAATTCACACACAAAAACATACTGGTAGCATTGTACTGTAGTGACCTGAAAAGGCGAATCTCAACACTACCCCAGTGGGGTACCCTTATGGCGTACTGCTAGAGGTGTCGCCTCGTATGCTAGAGGTCCCAGGTTCGATTCTCGGTGTAAACATTTTTAAGAGAGATCAATTTCTGAGTTCCTACAGTACCAGTATTGCACTGCAAATAATTCTTGTTCTCATTCTCTTGCCCTAAACCCTACATTCTAAACTGTGCATAGAACAAGAGAAAGGGGGAGGGATCAGGATTATTTCTCAGCCTTCCAGGAATCTGGGGTCTGCTATGTGTGGATCAGGCCAAACAAGAACTTTCCATCACTGTTATAAAAGCAGTTTGGGCTAGGGAACTGAATTATAAACAATTATATTTACTGTATACTCATAACAAGCTTCTATATTTTCTTCTGAACTGAAAAAATGACCAAATATATGGAATAAGGGAAATAATTGAAAAATAATCACAAGTAGGATTCTGGTTTCCTTTAAAAAGGCTTCAACCTTTCCAGGCTCCTCCCTTATATAGCTCTCCCTACCTCTGATGCATACCAGTACAACATTTACACCCTTCTTTCATCCCATAAAATATTATATAGTACAGTACGGTAATAATCCTAGTATACCTACACCCACAAACATAACTGCAACATAATACTCACAATATGTGGAGCTGCCTGTATCCCCACAGATCTCTTTATCTTGATGGGTGCCACATACTGTCCTTTTCTGGTTTCATGCTCAGTAGTGAGTCGGTTGGTCACTTTTCGTAGGTCATCAATCTATGCATAAAAATATTTCTGTTTTTAATGAGGTCTGAATAAAAGGTCTGAAAATTGTATAATGTAGTTACCAAAAATATTGGTCTTGCAATATCCTATACACTAAGATAACCAAAAATGAAAAAATAACTATTTTGGATGGGCAGGAAATTGATTTGTCAGAAAATTACCAAGCTCAAGCAAAGTTACCTTCAAAAGTTCAGTTCCTTCTTTTACACTTCAATACCATATACTATACTGTACATTTACATAATGGATAGAAATGTTGGACAACAAGATATGTGTAGTTTTATTTTCAAACAAAAATAGTAGAGCTAAATGAGACTTAATTGTTACAAATTAATAAATTCCTGATATGAAGAATTTTAATGGCAACTGTACACAAAAAGCTAATTTTTGTTTCATATTATTGCTTCTACGCAAGCCTATAAGTTTCTAATTCATCTAACTCTTAACTCAAGACTCAAGCCTTTGAAACATATCATAGTAGTGTACAGCCATGGCCGATAGTGCTGGACCACGGTCCAAGGAGTGTTGGAGAGCAACTGAACAGAATATCAACAAGTGAATTTTCCAAACCCTTCTCAACGTTGAGAAAGGTTTAGAATACCTGTACAGTACTCACTTTTTCGAACCCTGTTCAGTTGCTCTCCAACACTCCTTGGACACTGGTCCAGCACTATCAGCCATGGCTGTATCAAATTTATCAATAAATGTAGATGAAATATGACTCACCTCTTTATGGAACTGTGCTGTTTTATTCTGGTTCTTTTCTAAAGTGGCTTCCAACTTTTCACATAGCTGTTTCATACGACCCATTTCACACTCATTAAAAAGTGTTTCACTGAACAGCCTCATGACCATCCTTTCTAATTCCTGTAAAAAAAATATATAATAAAAAAAATTATTCTACATGTCGGCAATATCAAATGCATGCATAAAGTCTTAAAAAAAGTTCCTCCTGTATTTTAGAGGTTAACATTATAATACTATGTACAGCTCCGGACAGATTTCCATGATACAGTCAGAGTTCCAATCTGTCGACTCACGTATCTGAAACTGTGTATGAGAGAGTGAATCATACGAGGTTTATTGGTACTCCCCCTGGGCTCCTCTATACCCTACCTCACAAGGTGGAGACGGAGGTGTAGAGAAGGAAGAGAGTTGGAACATGTAACGACGGAGATGACGGGTTGATGAGTATATTTCTTGATTTTCAGTATGATTTGTAAAAATTACAGTAATATAGATACAACCTAATGAGATGAAGAACATTGTTCTCTACAATAATACAACAACCTCCACCCAGATGCTCGTGGCATCAATGACAAGGAGGCTGCAGAAAGTTATTGAGAAAGATAGTGGGTAGACATGTTATTAATAAATTTATGGTAATAATATATATTTAATCAATTTATTGTCCATCGCCTTAACCAGTTACTTTTATGAATGTTATAATATAAAGGACAAAACAGGTATACAGTATTCAACTTTACTGTAATAAGGTTAATAGTATCACAATGTTGGTCTCATATTGTTTTTTAATGCCTGGAATATTATATGAGCTTACATATTCAGTTATTGTTATATAGATCTATTACTTGTTAAAGTGAAAGTAATTATATTAATTTAAAGGATAAATAATCATGATATCTGATAGTGATTATTCACACATATCATTTTAGGTGTGACCAGCCCTGGATTTATAAATACTTTACAAACAGTAAATAGTTTTGTGCAATGTTAATATTTTCATTGCTGTTGGCAATAACTTACTTGTATTCTGTAACACACTACATATAGCAAAGAAAACAAGTTTAAATCTTTTCTTACATTACGTTGGTAAGCCTGATAAAGTTGTAAGGTGTGGAATCCAGAGCTCTTCAGACATTCCATCTCCTCCACCGACTCCCCCCCCCCCCATCCCATCTTTCCCTCCCATCCTGAGTACTTCGAAGGGAGCTCATAACTGGTGGTTCGGGGTTACTTTCTCTGCTACTAGAGTTGACAATGCTAGGTGGACTTTGCTACAGTGTGACCATCAGTAGACATTTCATCAAGTAGTCGAGGTTATAGCATACTGAAACCATTAAAACCTTTAACCCTACGGTTGTGTGCATTTTTTTTTAAAGGGGGGAAGGGAATCTAGGGGTTTGTAGAATGTGAACCCCATAATCAATCTCGTATACACCAGCCTGTCTATCCCACCCTCCGGTCTGTCTTCAATCCTGACTTTTTCCTCTCTTCAAAGGGGGTGGCGATGCTATGTTTCGCGGGTGTATATATTGTATGCTTATATAGTTCGTATGTAATCCACTAGGCAAAACTCTTTAGCCTATTTTATTAATCCAATTATTACTTTAGTTATGGATATCTAGAATGCAAATAGTAATATCAGTAAGAACTAAGAGTTTATATGTACAGTATACAAAAAAACAAAATTACTGTTAAAAAATTATTTATAAAGAATATTATTGTGCAAAGACTTTTTGCACAGGTCACATGGTAGGGAAGGTCGAATATCACTTAGCTTTTCAGTGAGGAAAACTCGAACAGGACAACACAAGCAGAAGCTCAAACTTGGGACTCTGGCCAAATCGCCCCTTGTCTATGTATACGCCTCATATAATAGACGCATTTCTTTATTGCCACAAAGAGGCCTGATCCATACAAAAATTCTTTTTATTTGAGATACGAAAATATTTATGTTGAAATTGTATAGTTGTGTGTTTACTTATCTGTGTGCCTTTTAAATTATATCACAGAAGTTATGAATCAATAGTTTATGCAACATAGGAACATACTACACATGCAACTACATAGCCTGACCCAGCAGCAACTTGGTTTAACTTTTGTCAACTTATATCCATAAATATATACATTTATGTAAATCTGTTTTAGTATTGCAGAAAAAAGCCCTCTTCATTCACATCAAACCATCATATCTTTCTAAAATGTTTTGTAACTTTCATCACCTCTACTTACAAAACACACTTCACCTGAGCCACTTATTGCCAATTATACCACTGTCTCCACAAACACTGATACAGTAGTGGGAAATAAATATGGACAAGGATAATAACTACTTAAAATTTCATTATCAGGGTGGGGAGTGTTGTGTTATTATAGAGAACAATGTTCTTCATCTCATTAGGTTGTATCTATATTACTGTAATTTTTACAAATCGTACTGAAAATCAAGAAATATACTCATCAACCCGTCATCTCCGTCGTTACATGTTCAACTCTCTTCCTTCTCTACACCTCCGTCTCCACCTTGTGAGGTAGGGTATAGAGGAGGCTAGGGAGAGTACCAATAAACCTCGTATGATTCACTCTCTCTCATACAGTTTCAGATACATGAGTCGACAGATTGGAACTCTGAACCCCATAAAGTTTGGCATTGGCAGTGCTGACTGTAACAGGAAATTCTGTCCAGAGCTGTACAACTAACGGTCATAGACCACCCCCAGGTCTGCCAAGGAAGGAAGCTATGGTGGCCAAACCGCCACAAAATACCCCTGCCCCCATAAAGGAGGCGCGAGTTACTAGGAACGGCTTCTGTCACCCTGGCAATTACCACACCCCTAGCACAACACACAATTACACATTTTTCCACCACCGAGAAATGATCCTCCGGCTGTCATTTCTCGGCTTCTTCTTCTAGCCAGAGACACTGAGAGCAACCCAGGACCCACCAACAAAAACACACGTCCAACATGCCCAAAACCCAACAGACAGACAACGGGCTCAGTTCAATGCAACCCCTGCAGAAACTGGACCCAACCCTACAAACATGACTACACAAACACAGACTCGTCCTCCATCACTCCTATCCCCCTCCACTCCCTTACTCCCAACACCACCACCCCCATCTCCATCCCTGCCAAAGACTCTCCTTCCCCACCCCAACACAGCAGCACACACCACACCCACAACATAAATATACAATAAAGTCTCATATCTCGCCACTAATACTCGCCTGCCTGTGGTCCTGACAATATAAGTAACATTCACCTTAAACACCTCGGATCATAAGACATACAAGCACTCACTAACATAGCAAAACTACAGCTACATCATCCGGCCCTTTTAACATATCAAAATTAACTAGATGGAGCCATTGCAGATACCTGTTTAGGATGCAACACAGCACCCCATTCTATTAAACACATTATGGAAGACTGCAACGCACACAACATACACTCACTGAGGGCATTGTGGCAACGCCCGGTTCAAACCATAGCCTTCCTCAAGAGCTCGGGGCTGCTCAGTCAGAGAGTTTGAGGAACTTCAACAACAACTAACATTATAATACTCTATACAACTAAACATTCTCCTAAAAGCATGTCCCCCCTAACGGGAACCGCCTTGCCGAGGTGGGGGGGCTTGTGTGTCTCTGAGACCTGGCGAGCTAGACTAGAGGGGGCTCCAGCCCCTGCTCTACCCCGATAACGGGGAGAGAGGGTTTCCCATGCTAGGATGGTCGCCAGTGAGAGACCAGACTAAATAGTTCCCATCTTTCAGTTCTTCAACTGTCCCTCTTTTCATTTTATTTCCCTCCTGCTTGCTGTCACATCTCTCTATCACCTTTTTCTGGCGCTATAGGACCTCGATGTTGCGGCACCTAATACCCATCAATCAATCAATCCTAAAAGCATGTCACCATGAGTTTCTGCACTAATAATGTACCACTGTAACCTCATATCAAGATCAAAGCTAACCATGTGGGGAGAGTTCAACCCACCTGTTACTTCAGTTAAAGAATATGGCCTGCCTTAATGGATTCTTTTCAATTATTGTTTCATCAAATTATGTACTGTACCAATTTTTCTACTTAAATCAAGATAGCAAAATTTTATCATTTCCTTAACAGTCAGCTTCTTTTCCAATGACTAACATACTACAATAAAATCAAATTAAAGAGCTACAGAACCTGTCCTGCATGTAGCTGAGATCTTGTACATTGTTTCTGGTTCTGCACTTTTATTTTTCAGTAATACTATTTTGTAAAACAGTATAAAAAATATTATCTACCTTTCTACTTAATCTGTGAACTCTCTTCTTCAAGGTGTCTTTGTCTGTCAGTCCAACTTTCTCCTTTGGTCTTACTGATACAAGAGAGTCCCGCTGCATTCTAACAGAACTGAGGCTCTCTTGGTGAATTTGTGTTGTACTGCCATCATGATTCTGCTTTCTCAAAGCCAAATCTGGTTCCTGGTTAAATTCCTTAACAGTTACACTCATATCTCTCTGCAATGTACAGAAATACATATGGGTCAATTATGACTGACTAACAAGAGCTAAAATATATTAATCCAATAATATGTCAAAAGAGATTTTTTTAGAGGTCACGCATACCCAAACACTTTTTTGGTGAATTTTTCTTTCATGTTTACTGCATTTTACGACCATGTGATAGTAGAGATGAAGTATACTCTCAGTGTGTGTGAGGGTCCAGTGGGAACCGACCAATCAGGTGTAAGTCCACCTTTAGATGACTGGAAAAGTATTTCCAATTATGAAAGGTGTTCTCAATGAAATATAAAATACAATAACATAAAAGTGTTTAAGGTTTTCAAATACTGTGCTGTGATGAATAAGGTTTATAGGTCTACCACAAAAAGTATAATGGATATAATTACAATAAACAAAACTGGTACTTGTTCCCAATCTACTCCCATGAATGGGAATGTTCAGACATTAGTTCTGATTTTGGCTTAGACAGGATGGTAGCTATTTTTTATCACAGTAGTATTCATGTGGGGTCATACATGAAAAAAAAAAGCAGTTTATTGTTTAATGAGTTTTGTTATTAGCTTTACAAATATTGTATCAACAAACTTGATAATCACATACAGTAAAGAACCTAAACCTAAATCTGAAAACGACAGAATCTGGGACCGAGTCACTAGATCGTGTTTTGCAGATGCAGGTGGAAAGGGCAAACATTGCTTGGGTGTCCGTGCCATACACACACACATGCAGAAAAAAAAAAAAATAATAAATATATATATAAAAAATATATAATACATAAAAAAACGAATTTTTAGAAACTAAAATTATATAAAATGAAAGCTTTTGAAAATATACCACATACTGTATACAGTATTATTTTCGGATGAAAATATTACAAAAATTAAGAGCTACTTACCGGGAAAAATCTCATCTTCTTAAGATCTGGCTCTTCTGCTTTTTCTGTGCGAGGTCGCTTTACATCTACTGCTGAAGACCCATTTAAAGCTTCTGTGCTAGGTCGCTTTACACCTACTGCTGAAGTTCCATTTATTAAAGCTTCTTCTTTTTCATCAAACTTGTTCTCAGATTTTACTACCTCTTCTTCAGAGTTTATGTTTTCTTTTTCTTCATTCTGTGCTTTACCATTTAAAAGAGCTTCCAGTTTTCGGGATGGTGTTATTGTTACCGATGAATTTTCTGGCACAACAGGGGATGAAGGAAGTGAAGAAGAAAGCAAGGGTGGGAGTGTAGGTGTTGGTGTCGAAGCAGGTGTTGGATTGGGTGTATCTGTGGGTGTGTCAGTAGGTGTAGGTGTAGATGAAGGAGTGTTGATAGGTGTGGGTGTTGGAGTTCGACTCTTGTTCTTCACAGAATTGTTAGCATTATTATTGACAGTTGCTGTTGAAAGTGGAGGAGTGGGAGTGCGGGAGTTGTTTGTAGTCATGAACTCCTTCAAAACACCAGCCGGGACAGAAATCATGGGTGCCCCAGCCTCCATTGCTTTCATGATCATCTGCTACAGACCTTATCATCTACCTGCCATTAGAAGAAAAATGAAAACTATTAATAGAATCTTGTTTTCTGTATTAAGCTAGGCTATAGTTGTAAGTAAACACAAACCATATATAGATACATATAAGCCCAATAATAAAAGTATTTTCTCAAGTCACTAACATATCTACCCAGACAAATTGGGTCTCTTGACTGATATGCTGCATGAAATGTTTACAAGCAATTTTTGATTTAAGTTAATGTACAGCCCCAAGTCAACTGTAGCTTGCAATCTTAGAAAATTCCATAGGCCTATGTGGTTTGTGTTAATAGTAAAACAATATAATAACTAAATCTATCATTAAAACTTACAGCAGCAGGATTTAACAAACCTATAATTAAAATATTGCTGCCTTACAGAAGTCTTACAACTTACGATGATCCTTAACCCCTCCGAGACGGGATAACTATGAATAGCCAATCTGTCAGTCCGGGGCTAGTCTTACTTTCCCTACTGCCTGTCCGGGCGCTTTTGGCCGATTTTTCCAAAATCGCTCTATTCCACTTACTCTGTACGTCTAAACTACGATACTGAACAACTTAAATTTGGTCTTGTTAGCACCATCAACTCTTCCTCTTTCCAATAAAACCAACCCCAGCTCTCTACAACTCTCCGTTGCCGAGAAATTAAGTGAGGAATGAAGGGTACTTTCTCGTATGAGCGCGGTTGTGTTCGCTTAGGTAGAGTGGCTCTGACTAAAACTGAACGTGGCCCGCGCGGGTGGCAGTCAGTAAGCATGGCGCAACACAGAATCGGACACGCACGAGAAATCTAATCCACATCCATCCATGTTTACAGTCAGTAACACACTGACTGATGATGGTGATTTGTAGGGATGGTGGTGAAGTATAGCCAAGTAAAAAAAAAAACCCGCCAAATTGGGCTCGCAAATGCCGACATTGGCAATAGCGGTGCTTCATCCCGCCCGGTCACCACATAGCAGTGGCGTACGACACGATCCGGGCGCTTCTTGGGGGCGTCTATGACCGCAATCCGGCCATTAAGGGTTAAGGAGTTCGTGGCGATATCTTCTAGTCTGACTTGATTTGGTTGGCCAGTTTAAAATTCTTTCACATTCTGGTCCTATTATCATATTTATGATTTAAATCATATTGCCTCATCATTGCCTGTCCACTAAAGTGAATAAAACCAAAGTTTTTAATCATTCTGGAAATGAAAGGTTCTTCACAACAGATAGCATCTAGGTTACTCTTCTCTGGACATTCTCAATAGAATTTATTTTCACCTTGAGGCATTGCCCCAGACTGACTGAGCATATTCTAATTGTGGTTACACCATTGCCTTGAACAAATACAAAGATTTGTGACTCCATGTACTGAAAAGCTCTCCTGAACACCCACAGCTTTCTAATCTTTGGTGGCTGTTCGATATTCACATTTCATGCAACTCCCAAAACTTTTCATGTTGATGCAACCAAGAAATCTTCATTACTGATTCCAGCACTGTCTTCATATTATATTTTGTGGAAAATATTCTACTCCTGCTATTGACTGTTAACTTCCACTTCTCCAGATGGTAATACAATTACCATTTATTGAACCTTCGGTATATCTGCATAAAAGGTCCACGTGGCAAACCTTTACACAAAATTTGTGTATATTTCACAAGGGGACAATGTAATATGTTTGTAACAAACCTTTTCGGGGTTTATCAACAATTATTTATATTACGTGGGGCCCTTCGATATATATGCATTATAATTCCCACGTACTCACCTTCTCTCACGAGTTTGACTTGTGACAATGTTCATGTGTAATGAATTTAAGAGGAGGTTGCACTTAATTTTGGTATAATAGCATATAAAAAATTTCAGCTCTCCAGAGCCTAAGTCTAGTGTTTTCCTGCCATTGTAAATATTGGACAATCCTGGTAGTCTGCCCAGGTTAGGTCCCAGTAGTTTGCCCAGGTTAGGTCCCGATAGTCTGCCCAGGTTAGGTCCCGATAGTCTGCCCAGGTTAGGTCCCGATAGTCAGCCCAGGTTAGGTCCCGATAGTCTGCCCAGGTTAGGTCCCGGTAGTCTGCCCAGGTTAGGTCCCGGTAGTCTGCCCAGGTTAGGTCCCGGTATTCTGCCCAGGTTAGGTCCCGGTAGTCTGCCCAGGTTAGGTCCCGGTAGTCTGCCCAGGTTAGGTCCCGGTAGTCTGCCCAGGTTAGGTCCCGGTAGTCTGCCCAGGTTAGGTCCCGGTAGTCTGCCCAGGTTAGGTCCCGGTAGTCTGCCCAGGTTAGGTCCCGGTAGTCTGCCCAGGTTAGGTCCCGGTAGTCTGCCCAGGTTAGGTCCCGATAGTCTGCCCAGGTTAGGTCCCGATAGTCTGCCCAGGTTAGGTCCCGGTAGTCTGCCCAGGTTAGGTCCCGGTAGTCTGCCCAGGTTAGGTCCCGGTAGTCTGCCCAGGTTAGGTCCCGGTAGTCTGCCCAGGTTAGGTCCCGGTAGTCTGCCCAGGTTAGGTCCCGGTAGTCTGCCCAGGTTAGGTCCCGGTAGTCTGCCCAGGTTAGGTCCCGGTAGTCTGCCCAGGTTAGGTCCCGGTAGTCTGCCCAGGTTAGGTCCCGGTAGTCTGCCCAGGTTAGGTCCCGGTAGTCTGCCCAGGTTAGGTCCCGGTAGTCTGCCCAGGTTAGGTCCCGGTAGTCTGCCCAGGTTAGGTCCCGGTAGTCTGCCCAGGTTAGGTCCCGGTAGTCTGCCCAGGTTAGGTCCCGGTAGTCTGCCCAGGTTAGGTCCCGGTAGTCTGCCCAGGTTAGGTCCCGGTAGTCTGCCTTGGTCCTGGTTTAGTTAGGTCAGGTAAGGGTAAGGAAAGTTATCTCCTCTAAATATCATGGGCAACAATCAATAGAACAAGTAAAAATATGTATAAAATGTGGGAACAATCTAGGTGGTCCACTTATGCAAAATTACTGAACTTTCTAAGAGTAGCAAAAATCCACAAACCATCAATGTTATTAATCCCCAATCACTGGTCATTGAACCATTCATCAACTTCGATTGTCTAAGAAACTTATTTATCTCTAGACTCATTTCCGTTGCCTCCTCTTCATGCAACAGTTACAGTGACAATTACGAATTGTAGATTATGGTCATTTTATCAAGAAGTTATTCCAGCCCAACGACCATGCCTTCTTCATGTCATACTTTTCTGGCCATGTACAGTTGCCGACGAATGGATCGAGGACAATTGATTGATTGATGGATATTAGGTGCCGCAACATCGAGGTCCTATAGTGCCAGAAAAAGGTGATAAAGAGGTGTGACTTCAAGCAAGAAGGAAATAAAAAGAAAAGAGGGACAGTTCAAGAACTGAAAGATGGGAACCACTTAGTCTGGTCTCTCACTGGTGACCTTCCTAGCATGGGAAGCCCTCTCTCCACAAAATCGGGGCAGAGCAGGGGCCAGAGCCCCTTCTAGTCTAGCTCGCCAGGTCTCAGAGACACTCAAGCCCCCCACCACGTCAAGGCGGTTTCCATTAGGGGGGATCCAGGACAAGTACCTTAGAAATGTGAGGGTAGTAAGCCTTTGGCAACAGTCGTTCATATTATGAATCTTTATCATGGGGTTTATTGGTCTGGACCAGTGGTTCCCAAACTTTTTCTGGTCGTTACCCACTTTTCATATATGATCCTTGTCCATGCCCCCCCCCCCCCCACAACCATAACCCGTTAACTGAATAATATGAACATCCTTGCTGATACAGAATACACAGCTTAGGAAGCCTTAGATTAGAATTATGTTGAGTTAAAATTATCTTGCTTCCCTAATACATCCCAATGTCTTGTTTTATGTCAAGAACACAGAATCATATTAAAAAGGACGTATTACTCATGTGTCTGGCAGCAAGGCATTGCACAAACCTGTACTGAACCTGTAAGTTCCCTCCACTGGCTACCTACCCGCTAAACTCCTTTGGTTTTATATATGCATAGCCTCAGACTATGGCCCCCTACATTCTTCTATATGGCCCCCAGTTTGGGAACCACTGCTCTAGAGGATCGAAACGAATATGAAGATTTGTCAAGATAAAAACAAGCTGATGAGATGGAGACACGAGTACACTCATCATGGGGTCATTTCTACCTGACGAGTTATGGAGGGGTGAAGTGAGAGAGGAAGAGATGGGGGCAGGTTGTGGAAGGGCTGGTGGAGTGTTGCCACTTTTGACTGATATAGAACTATCGCACCATGTTTCACAAATAGTAACTAGCTTTATTTTACTTGTCTACGTGTTAATGATGTCCTTGTTATGGGCAGAAATTTACTTGTAATCCAATAATACACTATATGTAACGGAGAACAAGTTTTTTTTTTCCCGTGTGTTAAGTTGGTAAGCCTGCAAAAGCTACAAGGTGTGGGATAAAGTGCCTTTGGTGTGTGTGTGTGTGTGTGTAAAGGGAACTGCGGTTAATATGACTCGAACCTTCACTTCACCAGAAATAAACCTATATTCTGCAGGAGATTCGATTGTCTCATTCTGTTCCACAGAATATTCTTTTCACATAAAATATATGGATAATTGTGTTCTCATAATAATTTTGTGTAATATTCATTATTGTTAAAACACATTTATCACTGAGTATAGCAATTTCATTAAATACGTCAAGTTTTATAGACACCCATCCCATCTGATGTCATTACAGTTTTGATATCGAACAATACTTATATATGAGAATACTCTTAAAAGTATGATGACAATACTAAATTCAACACAGGTTTGTTATTGTGAACTCCATCTCCAATAGTCCCATAAATAATTAAAATAAAGAAAGACCTACAACCACGGTTATTGGCGTCTGTATTGTTCTTTCTCCCTCCACCAGCACCTCCATACCCTCCCTTCTTCCTCTCAAACTCCTCCATAACTCGTCAGGTAGAAGCGACCCCATGATGAGTGTGCTCGTGTCTTCTTCATCCCATCAGCTTGCCCCAAGATATAGATGAGAAACAGTGTTACCAAATGCGGAAGGCATCCTACCACTATGTTTCTGAGATCCATTCGTCGGCAACTGTACATATGTTTTCTACTAAGCTTGAACATTATAATTCACTGAGACTTTAGAGTGTTGCTATAATTTGCTTGCTGTGACAAACATCGAATCGGTTCCTTGGACCAGTTAAACTATAGGGTCCAGGGAGGCGATAAAGTTACCACAATGCTACATGAACTCATTTGCCCCGATTATTTTGGTTGCACCTGTACACTACATTACATTATGTCGTGGAAGGCTTTTAAAACTATAACCCTACATTGTCAAGTAATACGACAGTATGCCATTGTCCACATCAATCATAATACATATTTGTTTGCCTATACCCCCAAATTGTAGATAATTGATCTCTTTTAAGTCATTCGTCCCATCACCATAGCTGATGTATAAACATAATTGTAAACAGTCTGCATGACAAAATAAAAGGTGTTCATATATAATTTGACGAAACATTCACATGCAGTTTTTATACTCCGCGGGAAGGAGCGTGAGCGGACGAAATAGGGTATAATAGTTCCCCCATATTTTCTATCTGTTGGTAGTACTGTAGTGCGCATGCTCCCACAAAACATAGGATATCAACAAACGACGTTCCCACTCACATTCTGTCTCTTTATATAGACCATTAGTTAAGCAGACACCAGGAATGTACTCACGGTTCTGTATTGTGTGATCATGTGTCTCCAGGAATGTATGTACTGGTTAAAATCCTATCACAAAGGGGAAGAAGCGCTCGAATTCACACTCACAACATGGCTCAAGTCAAACTGGCTTGAGAGCTAACCTTAGTCACGTGACTCCCTTGACTGCCAAGGAGTCTGGGTTGTCTAATGTTGAGTACCACTTTTGTTTTCTCAAATACTAAAAACAGGCCATCATTCATCAGCAACAATGCCATTTTTAGCTCTCAAGGAATGATCACCTAAAATTAAACATTATACCACACTGCTGTATATGCCATTTCACCAAGATGTAATAATAAGACAAAACAAAAACAAATTTATTAATTACCATTATTTATCAGAAAGAGCTACGATATACATGGCAGATAAACTTATCTCCACCAGCAAAGATATACATGGCAAATAAACTTATCTCCACCAGCAGATAGATATCTATTATCGCCCCAAAGGAAATGTGGTGATCGCCGCGGCGGCAACATTGTGTAGGCTACCAAAGGGAGGAGAGAGGAAACGTACCGTTCATACTCTACAGCACAACACCGAGGAAAAGAAAGCTGTGAATACCTTTAATGTACATTTAAATATCTTTAATTATATATATATATATATACAGAGAGAGAGAGAGAGAGAGAGAGAGAGAGAGAGAGAGAGAGAGAGAGAGAGAGAGAGAGAGAGAGAGAGAGAGAGAGAGAGAATAAATAAATGACCGCTTTTGGCCTACAAGACCTTGTAGGATAAGGTGATTGAGAGATGTAAAAGCAAGTACGAAAACTAACAGAAATAAGCGACAGTTGAATCGAAATTGATTTAATACAAAAGCAAAACTAACCGAAATAAACTATAATAGTTGTTGTATTGTAATTTCACGGTGAAGCGAGGTTGGTAATATTTTGGTTACCCTGTATAATTATATAAGATGACCTTGTCCATGTAGGTTGGCATTACTAAACCCGGTAAACGATGTTTGCACCTTACATTTTTCATCCAGTAAATCCTCTCATTAAGTTTTGATTTACAAAAAACGTCAAACAACACCCAAATGATCAAGTATTATTAGCAGCACTATTATTGATCAAGCTTATTATGACGAGTAGCCTATACGCATACGGTATGTAAAGAATGGTTGTATTAACTTTTGATAATAAACATATCGTTAAAGACTATGCTTAATTAAAGATACACACCCTCTTAAAAATGATTCAGCAACCCCCTTGCTGTGATACCTTACACACGACCACCACTACTGCTACAGACGGTGTGAATATGTGGTGTGGTTGGTACCCCTGTACATTACCTTGCCCACTCCTACTACTCTATCCCTCTTCTATAAAAGTGTGTGTGTACAGGAGAATAATATTTGTTGTATATATTTAGTGTATATATAAGTACAAGCTGTATAGTACAATATGTACTATACAGTACACATACTGTATGTAAACATCAAAGGTGTAAGTTGCCAGCAGACGAATTATCACACATCAGCAACAAAGGGTCAGGGATACCAACCGCGCACATTACTTCACGAGTTGTTTCAGATTTCAGAATGCCTCGGGTGGTGTGGCAAACTGCATCGTGCTTTAAGGTTCCCCATATTTTTTCTTAAAGTATTTTCTGGTTATCAAGTAAATATTCCCCTCAATAAGATATTCACGCCCAATCTTAATAGAATTGTTGTACCGTAGACTTTTCTTCTATTCTCAAGTATGTGGGAAAAGCTGCATTAACCGAGTTTAATTATTCGTCCCCTCCTTACTCGGTTTACATGTAATGCCGAAGCTCGAAACTCTGCTTGGGGCGAGAACTAATAAAGCACCAAACCGGAGCTATATGATTCTGGGGTGAAGAAGCTCCACAGGCTAGTCAATTTGTAAAGTAATACTACATAATTATATAGGGTTCACTAAAATTATTATGAAGAATGTGTTCCTTGTACATGATAAGTACAGATACAAGACCTATTGTATACAATCAACATTAAAATTTGTTACCATCTTACCTTGTCCTGCGTGGCCAAGTTGCCAACAAAAGTGAAATAATTGTGAACACCATATTGGCAACACTAGGTCTGACTGGGGAGTGGCAAGTAGAATGAACGAATGTGGTCTGCTTCAGTAAATAAAGATTTGAGTAAGACATTTTATAAACCCGTTTATATATACCTCCTGCTCCTGATACTAGGACTATAGGCTATATTAAACTAAATTAGCTTAACCGGCATGAACAATTTATTGTGATGCATCATTATTAATCAATATATCATACATGAAACAAATGCCGTGGTGCACTATGAAAATAATTGGTTTTAATTATAATATCGGAATTATTATAACACGGAACTTGATAATGAGAAGCTTTCCTTGGCTGAACGAAACGAAACACGCAGTTTTGACTGTATTATTAGAGCTTATTTACCCTTATAATTTTTTTTTAATATGTATCTTGAAAAAGTCCAAGGTTTTCTACTTCCCTTACATAATTCGAAGGGTTGGTTAGATGTGAATAATGATGTAATCCAAAGCAAGGGTCATTATCATTACTTCTATACTTCATACTATGAGTGAATGAAAATTTGGCATTAGAGACTATAAAATAAATAGTATTTGAGTCAATGTAGTGATCGGTAAGAAAGGAGCATGGTTATTGGTTAGAGATAATGGAGGGGACAGGGAGCAATACCCGACTACCTCACCTCACCTACCTGTACCAATAAGCCTCACATCCACACCCACACACTGTTGCCAAATTAACAGAGCTTCAAAGCTATTAAAATATTATTTGTAATTATCCTTTGGGTGTTGTCCCAAGAGGGGTAATGAGATTTGCATTTCCATTAAATATGGAATTTTAAATATTATTTCCCATGGAATTAAAGATACCAACTTACCACCAATGCAAAGCTGACTAATACTAATTTATTTTGTATAATTTCTTACAACTTTTACGAATGTAATCAATATTTCTTATAGTATATGTGCCATTTATGAGACCGAGAAATTGATGCGGTAAGCTACTGTCCTCATACCAGGCAGCCCTGCAGGTTGGTAGCCCTGAATGGAAAAACTACAGCAACGGTTTTTAGAGAAACGGTCCATGATTGGAGTCATGAAACTGTGAATATTCCTATCAGGCTTCGAAACATTGACCGTGAGGTTCAGAAATGAACAACGATTATATTACAGCCTGGCTGGTAGGCATCCCAACCATCTCACAACAGTGGTTGAAATATTACGTAAGCTACCAAATCCTTTCACAAGAGATCTAATGATCATTTCTCCCATTTTGAGAAAGGGTATAAATGATATAAGTGATGTGGAGATGAACTAAACTGTTATGGTATTAATGATATAGTATATAAATAGCGTGCTCCACTGAACGGCAACACTGGAGCCAGGCTGCCAGGCTGGGGAGTGGCTTGTAGAAGCGTGACATGGACCTTGTGTGAGGGTCGTGGTATAGGCTAAATCTGGCAACAATGGAGCAGTCATAAAACACCTGAAAAACATTAACATTTTCAAACATGTGACTGAAGATACATGCTTCAAGGAATTATCTCAACCCCTTAACCCCTTAATTAAGAACATGTAATACCACTTTCTAAACTTCGAGTAGAACACAGCTCGATCGGTCAATACAGAAATAACTGATCATATATATATATATAATGAGAGAGGCTGAGATGATCAACCTAGTCCAATGAGATAAATTCTGTTCAACCGAGCGGCATCACTTGAGTGTAGCTGGGGAACAGGGGCCCTGTGCGAGACTAGCGCGAGCTGGTAACACTGGTCACAACAAAATTGACACGTAACAAAGCCGACACGTAACAAAACCGATACGTAACAAAACCGATGCATACCCTTAATTACAGATTTTTGTAACATATATCTTAGTTGAGAATGATTAATACAATTTCACTGTACTAGCAACTAATAAACCTTTTAGCAGGTCTGTTTAAACTACAAAGGCAGCATAACAGTAATTTTACTTTAATTATAATTTCATTGATATAGGCTATTCGGTATAATTATAAAAGTAATTAATTAAACCCCCAAATACTGTGGTTACTTAACACAATCCTAAAAACCAAAGTTATCCACAAATAAAGTGTTTATATAATATTATGGTATGATCTCCCAGAGGGCAACACTTGTGGCTGGTTGGGAAAGGTACGACAGGGAATAAGGTTGGCCACTCGTTCTGGCCATATTGACTACACAACACACTAAAAAATAAATTCAGCAAATATCATTTTTTTATGCACCTTGAGTAATCGTGACGAAAACTGATGTCATGTATTACACCCCAGTCTTTAGAATAGTGCAGTACCAGAGGATTAAATGCAGATATGTAGGTATGAAGTACAGAAACACTATATAGAAGCACAGTTTCATGACATTAAAGGTCAATGGCCGGGGGGGGGGGAAGGTTGGTAACAATGATAAACATATTAGTTGCACGTTTTGATAATCAATTGGAGACTTTACATGTAAGCTGTGTTATGTATGGGTCATAATACTACATTAGTTAAGAGACAATCCTTACTGTAAAACAAAACTTGAAAAAAAATGGAGCAAATGCATTCCACAAAATATGTGGCCAAACAGACAATGCAGCTGACTGAGGATATTGAGGACGATGTCCCTCCCAACATGAACAGTGACAAGTTTCAAATCTTGAGGCTTTTTAGTCATGAGTCGAGACTGCTACCAAACTGCTGAAAATCGACATTTTACAGGGCAGTCTGTTTCAATATTACCCTTCCAATTCGTGAATAATGGCTAACTACTTTTTTAAACCAATTTTGTAACAAAGCCAATTCTTTTGTAAGTAAACTCGAGATCTTCCAATAATAATAATTGAACCCAAATGCAAGAACTTATGTTTCTATACAACATGCTTAAACTAATTATTATGTTACGAGAAAATTCCAGCAATTACTTGGGCCGAAGGAGCGCCCAAACCCTTTTAATTAAAATACTGCCAACATCACCGCAGGCAGTAACCCTAGCTTCCCCCTACACGAAGATTGATGCAAAATATATAGGATAAAATGATATTGCAGCTAAGGTACCCTATATGAGCAGACATTATTGTCAGTACTCGTTTCCCAGATATAGACTGTATAGTTGTCAATAATTAAAATTCAGCCATAACAATTAAATACTGTTCATGAATATTGACCGTGTAAGGGCCATTATAGGGGTCAAATTATAATATAATTATCCTCCCATAACCCTAGGTAGTTTGATAGAAATTTCCTTCCGAACAATTTCTTGAGCACTTCTGTACTTTCAATAAAACTTATGAGAAAGAGTACTGTACAGTCGGCGGCAAAAGTCGTTTCGCCACATTTGCCCCAAGTCATGAAATACTGCATGTAAATATAAGCTTCACAGGCTCGTAAACTAAAATACAAGTGTTATTAAATTTTCCCCCTGGTTTTTATAATTGTGTATAGTGATATGTGTGGCTTCGATAATTCAACTATATGTTATATCCTTCAAAAATTGCTGAGGGAGGCGACAAGACATTTACAGCTGACTGACTGTACATTCCTAGCTCACCGTAATAACTTCAACTCGTAGAGTCGTGGTACATTTCAAATCCTTGCTACGAAAGGAGTTTTGTGCTACTTAATTGTCTCCTCTTAGCAAATATCATTACAGATGGAGGTTAAGATCAATGTAAAACATTAAGTCGCGTCCAACTCAGTTCAGCTACATATGTGCCTCCTCTCTGACTCTCTCCTCTCAGAGATGAGAGAGAGAGAGAGAGAGCGAGCGAGTATCCCCAGGACCCCAGTTCCTTGCCCGCCCCGACCACTGGACTCACTGCGCATGCTCCAACAGAGACAACAGATGACAACAGAAGTTACCGTTGATGAAGTAAACATATTTTGGTTTTTATGACTCATACTAAAGAAGGGTGTACTTACAACGGTATAGGATGTAAATGCAAGTCCCGGGATAGTCCATACAGTGATAAAATGGGGATAAAACAGAGAGTAGCACCAGAAAATGGCCTCGACAACACGGCTCGAGTCAGACTGGACGAGTGTATTAGTCAAGTGACTCGTACTCAGCTTCCTATTGGCTGCGGATAGTCTAGGTTTTCATGAGGTTGTCTAATGTTGGGCTTCACATTTTCGACACTTAAAATTATTTTCCTTTGGTCAATCTAGTTCTCATGCAACATATTTTTTTTCTTTTTTTTAGTAGGCTATGCAATGTATCTTATCGATTCAGACTAATTGGTGTCCGTTGCTAAATATAAACTTAATTCAAATTTTTCCTCCCTTGTGGATTTACGCATATATATATATATATACATACATATATGACCATATGGGAATTTACATAGTTTGTAGTAAATGTGTGTAACAACGACTATACTTCCACGTGGTTTGAATATATATATATATATATATATATATATATATATATATATATATATATATATATATATATATATATATATATATATATATATATATATATAAAGTTTATCCTACACTGGATATTGATTAAATAGCCTACTACATACCCATTACAATCACATATAAGTAATGTAACAGAACAGGTAAAGCCACAAGTCCGTCACCACTATTAATAATGTCAGGGATGCCAACTACACGTACCAACCACACCTTGATCAGTAGGGCTACATGGCTTAGCTCAATGCATTGACTTTCCAATAATATAAGAGTTTCGAAATAACATCCTTTAATGGCAATGGTAACAAGAGATCGACCCACTTCCCTTACTGCATATCATTACAAATAAAATCGAAAACCATTCAAACATATCGCGCCAGAAGAAGAATGATGTGACCACCGCACTGGCAACACTCGGCTTGTGGATGGGAGTGGCGGGCCGGCGAGGTTGGTGGCCATGGTGGGACCTTGTGCGAGGGTTGTGACGTTACTAGAGTCAAATGTTTCTCACATGTGCAACAAAAAACGAGCGTATTAAAATTAGAATAAATTGATCAAAGGTGAAGAAAATGGGAGAGGGAACCTAAGATGATCAATACCTGTGTTTGCAGGTCCATACAGGTTCCATATTGATTTTAATAAGTAGATTCAAATATGAAGCTGTAATTAAAAATGCTGTTCACTAATGTTAGTACTAAGGTTAATGTTGGTTGACAATAGGTTAGGTATCATTCTCTGGCAGATGAGTTCTGCACTCATAAGTAAACACCCTCAGGCGAGGCATTTTAACATACGTGTGATATTGCGAGTGGTAACAATGTATATTCATGGTCAATAGTTCAGCAACACCTTCGAAAGAATCTGAATCGAAAATGATGCAAACACTATAGCTATTGGTTCAAAAGATTCATTCCCAATTCTCACTTTCACCCGATGCAGGACTTTTGACAGTGACTGTACCTGACATCAAGGTTGGGAGTGGAGCTTTCTTTTAGGGACGGGGAGGGGGATCTGCTCGAATCTCAACTTAATTCGTGCTTCGTCTCAGTAACTCCTCTACAGTTTATTCAAGTGTGTCTGTCTAGCTCTAGCAGGAAAACTTCCTCAAACATAGCTACATACGTAAGCATAACGTAACAGTGTTACCAAACCGATTTACTACGAGTTGCAAGGCGTCCAATCCTAGGGTGCCTTTACTTTTAAGAGCGACTATACACAATACACTGGATACAGCATAGACGTAATTCTTGGCTATAGAGACTGAATCACTGTATAATGTTGGTCGGAGGGCCGTGATGATCTATGTAATTATCCCCTCCCCCCGAATAAATGTAATTTAGCAAAATAAAACCGGAGTATATTGTTGCTTCGTCTTCAGCATGATAATCTAACATTTCTAACATTCACGCATGGTATTCTAACAGGTGGAAGAGTGTGGGAGTATTACTATTGGAAGGAGCGAGATTTGAGTGTCTCCCCCAGCCTGTCCCTCGTCCTTCCTCCCCTTCCCTCCATTTTTACCCTCCTCTCTTTGTCTGCTCACCTCACATTTCTTGTGCCTGAAAACATGGCTCAGATTCACTCTGATTCAAATGTGACTGAACCATATCGTCGTAACCTCAAGTTCACAAACATGAACTGGATAATTCTGATGTTTTGAAACTTGAAAACAAAAAAAAAATGGTGTGATCAAAGGGGCTCGGTGTTCGGTAACATGTTTAGGTGTACAGTACTTCATTCAAATGAAAGTTTGGGTTGGACAGTGGACACAGAACCAGACTGTTTGACTTTTGTGGTATAGTCCAATCACTCTAGTCTCACATTAGTATTGCTGGACTAGGCTTCTATTCCCGAGTGGGATAACTTATTCAAACTACAAAAGATCGAAAGGGGGATAACAGGGTAACAATCTAACCAGAGAAAGGCTGGCAACACGATTTAGTTATGTAGTCACCCATCATACAGAACTATACAAATGCATGTGTTAACAATTGACAAACTGTCAAAACTAACCATGTTAACATTTCAAATTTAAACTAAATTTTAGCATACACTCTTTATCTCTCCCCTTATCGTCTCTTCGATGCTAATGGCAGCCCAGGTATCATTAGGTCTCAAGTTCCAAAGAAAGAATGGCAACGCATATTCTATTAAATGTTTAAGTCAAGACAAAGTAATATTCATAATTATAATAGCTAGCGATGGGGTGTACAACACCTTAATTTCTCGACGTGCAGATATATACAGAAAAATGTCTACATTTCCCTACTAAACCAACGCCCCTCCCCCTTGCACTTTACAGTAGGCAACATAAACACTGGTGATGGGTCGTTCGTGAACGATCCGTTTCAAAGAGCCGGCTCTTTGCAGTGAACGATAAGAGCCGGCTCTCGCTTAAGAGCCAAATGGCTCTTTTGGCTCTCTGTGAATTTTGAAAATTTGAAATAAAGGAATGAACGAATAAGTGTCATGAGTACAGCAACCTACATCTTGCCTCTGTCTAGGGTAGAGGGTGGAAGGAAGGAGCAGATCATAAGCAGGAATTAGTGCTCGTCATTGTAAAGTCATGGTCTAATGTACTGCAACCTGGTGAATAAAAGCGAGCTAGTCGAGTTAATTTTATGAACCAAAATTGCACACACCAACAGCTATAGTTTCGGATCATTTTTCGAAGCCATCTCATTGGAAGGTGTTGCAGTACATTAGACCATGACTTTACGTGTATCAGGCTATTTTTCCTACACAATGAGGACTCATATTTTATTACATTGTTTTTTTATGTATTCTAATGGGTAGAGCATTTATTGCCAAAAATAAAAACACCTCAGTTTCCCTTTGGGATGAGAAGCTACTGTCCATTTCCTTTTCTATTTTTCTTCATAAATAAAAACTTAGTTTCTTGTTTGAGTTTCAGTTTTTGAACAGGAATATAATGAGCTATGTACATTAGGTAATTAGCCTTTACTCATGAAATGTGATATAGCCTATTGATATACACTGTCATAATCGTCATATTTTATAATCATTGCATTTCTATGTAGAGAGCCGTTTGGGAGCCGAAAGAGCCATTTAAGAGCCGGTTCTCTAAACTGAAAAGATCCGGCTCACTCATGGGAGCCTTAAATCCCATCACTAATAAACACTGGCCGAGCTAACCTGTAGCCTCACACAATATAAACATGTGCTATAGTCCAACCACTGTATCTTGTCCTCTGAAGGTGGGGTCGCTCAGGAATGTTCATCTGCCAATTCATTAATAACTGGGCTATACTAATATGCGTGACATTTATAAAATGCTACACAAATGACGTAAACATATTCCAATACCATCTTAATTCTAGCTGCAATATGCAGGATAGAACTGTACCGGGTATATGCTGGCATATACTAAACATTCATAGAGACATCTGGCTTAGACTAACTACTGCCTCACCAACCCAGCATTTCTTTTACAGTTTAAGAGCATAATATTATACTGATAACACACAATAACTAATGACTTTACTAATCATCACAATGTTGTGGTCTACCAATGTCATGTTTGTTATGCAACATATTTATATAGATGACATAATTATAATTTAGTACAGTATCACTGCTTACAATCCTCTCACTATAACTTTCCTCATTAAAACATGCACCACACCATTCCCAAGCCTATACACCCCTCCATTACCATACCCCACACTTACTCCTGGCATGTGTTTCGGATTTGCGAGTCGAAACTGGAGGTTCACACCTTGTAGGGTACAAACATTGACAATGCTGAGTGATGAACGTGGCACTGGAGGAGACTGTACAGTGCTGCCGTCGTCATATGGTCACCTGTCAGGTCAGGTCACGTTTCTAGAAAATACGAGGAATAGGCCTACTGGGAAAACCTCTAAAAAAACGCACCTTGACTTTTACCTCATGGGTGGTTTGAAAAAAAAAGTCAGCATTAATAAAAAGTAAATGTAAGGCAAACGTAGCCTACTTTATAAAATACTACTCAGAGAGAGAGAGAGAGAGAGAGAGAGCGGCCCGCACGTGTGTGTGTGTGTTGAGCCGCTGGAGCGGGCAGAAACAGGTAAAAATATGACAACACTCTAAAGGGCTAGATGACCGGAAATTCCAGAACGACCCCACCCTCAGAGGACAAGATACCGTGGTTGGACTATAGGTCAGTAACAAAATAATTACATTAATGCATATCCACAATAACGGTCGTTTTAAACTGGTGCTGACCCATAAAAACATTTAGCCTACTGCTGGAGAAACACACCAAGAGGGAAAGTCTACGCAGACAGGAGACACTGAATCACATTCTGCTTTATAATACTGGAGTATATGTTATAGAAATGGCAATATCTTACTGAACAAGGCCATATATACAGCCCGAATTCCCTTCTCCAACCAAGCTACTTGGACGTGCTGTGAAAATCTTAACAATGCACCAACACAGAATACAGCCTTCAGCATATGAAACTTATTACCATCTGTAAAATTTTACAGACTTAGGATAGCCTATTACTGAATACTAAAGTGTATATGACGTTTCGATGTTACAGATCGTTCTCATGCAATTTAGGCCAAACAGAAAATATGACGAAATGGGTAGAGAAGGGTGCACTCAAAATAATATCCTTAATATCGATATCTCTGCAACCTCAAAACCTCAATCTCGATTAAAGATCTTGCCGATCGCGTACGGATTTTCTTCCATCATTACCCACTTATTTAGACCATACTAAGACTATTTTCTGCTATGCCATTTCCTCCGCAAATGCCCCATATCCAAGATAGAGCATATTCAAATCGGACTTTTTGAAATTAGTCTGACCTTACCTAACCTAACCTAGACCACAGCAGACTACCGGGACCTAACCTGGGCAAACTACCGCGAAATAACAGAGGTAAAGTACAGCCAGGCAGGAAATGACCTGGGCAAAATACTGGGACCTAGCTGGATCTTGCAACACTACTACAAAACGGCAATTATTTCAATAAATACCTAAACTAACACTCAAATTAGTTTACATCGTCCATATATATTAAATAATAATTGATTAAACTAAAAAGACAACCCTAGATCTGTATTACCCGGACTGTATGAAGTGAGAGGGGAGTCAGCAAGTATGCAGGAAACAGAAGGAAAGGAGGGATAGTTGGAGAACTAAAAGAGAATGGCTCAAGCAAAAGGGATGCCCAAACCCTTAAGGGAGTCTTATATTTTGGACATTTGAGGACTACTTATTTCTCCTTAATATATATATATATATATATATATATATATATCACCTCCTACGGTGCATATCAAGTAAGTAACATAGGGTTGGTCACTTGATCAGTGCATAGTACATACTCAGTTTCCATACAAGATACAACAATGTAAGGACAACTACCTGCGAACTTAAAAGTTGTGTTTGCCCTTCCTCTGAATTTAATAAGAACAAAACAGCTGCACTTATTGGAATGTTCCTCATATATTGTATTCATACATAGGATATATTAAAAAATAAAACAAAGTAACCGACAACCTGCACCATCCGACCACTGTACACCTGCCTTATGCCAACCCTGGCTGGCTCCTCTGATCTCACTAGTACCAGCAGCATACCCCGTATTATTGATCACTGCTGCCAAGGATATAAAGGTTGTACACACATATTACGGTTTAGTTTCCTTCGAGAAAAATACTGCGCTAAGAGTAAGATTACAAATTAGGTTAATCGTTAAAAAAAATCCTAGTAAGTTAATGCAAAGTTTTATAAAATGTAAACAAGGTTGTTTAGGTGGCGGTGGGAGGAAACTCCAGCTTGCCAGTTCTCAGACGAGACTAGAGGGGGCGGACCGTGGGACTCGTTACTCGTAGCTGTCGGAGTGACTGTGACTGGGTGTACCATACTACCACACACTCCACACCGCTATCACCAGGACCCACAACACAAAACTATTTACAGGCATTGTTTACTTTTTGTTTATTATTATTACCCTTATTTTTTGTTTAATTATAATATATTATAGTTTATTTGAACAGAATCAGTCTGAAGAGAGTCCGTTGTAAAAGGTCGGATTTCAATCACAAGCATACGAGTCCGCTAAATATCCATACGGGTACGAGTTCAGAATCTGCGCATGCGCAGAACACTTCTGTGAACATAGCAGAAACAAGGCTGATAACAAAGCAGAATCAACCTAAAGGTACTCACCTTCAGCCAGTGGGGTACAGGCGATAAAACGTGCACAAAAATCACAACAAAGTGGTTGACGAAGATGGGAGTGGATGTAACTTTGGAGCACTGCTGATGGTTTCCACCTACCCCTCTGCAAGGTCTGCCCGGACTAGTGACTACCCCCCTCACCAGCCTGACCCCAACTACGCCATGTGTGTCTGCCTCAGCTTATCGTTCACCTCGCTTCATACAGATGGCCATACATATTCTGTATGCAAGGTCTAAGTCTAACTCATGCACGACGTTGCACGTTATTAGTTTGCCAATAAAACAATGTTCATACTACTAGCAACCCTATATTATATTCCTGAACATCAATTTATCACAGATCGATACATTTCCGTACGTGATGAAAGTTAAGAAAACTTATCATACATCTGTCGGAGCTGCGCGCGCATGTATACATGAGCTCTGGTGCCTATTTGCTATGGATTATTTGATTTATTTAATTTAATTAAATGACACGGGTGTATATTATTATTGTGCACTCATCCATATTCTTGGATATCCTAATGGTATAAATTATAGACATGATGTCCTGTGAAAACGTGGCACCTACGCATTCATCATAATAAGCTAAAAGTAGATACACTATCAAAGGATAAGTTAGAGAAGTATGTTAATTTCAAATGTTTGATAAAGATGGAAAACATATTGTTGAGTCTGTGGGAGGTACAGAAGCATCAGACAAATGTATAGGCTACCTCGAATGGTTATGATGTAATACTGCTGCAGCTGCTGCCTGCTGGATGAGATATACATACTCACCAGACGACAATACTCGCTGTTGCCACATGTAAGGTAGAAGATTTTCCCAATTTGCCATACCGAGAGCAGTAAATTAAAGATAATACTAACCTCATAGATTATTGTTGGTCAGTCCTTACATTTTATTTTCATAGTGTATTTTCCGTACATTCATACACTGCACTCACGGGTGCACAACTGTCGACCAAAAATATTTTGTTTTAATTACAGATGTTCGTGATAAACACCACTCCTCTCCTCTATACAGTTTGGGATATCTTTCATTATCCTAAGTATTGCATTTTGGATTCATTTGTGGTTAATTTAGGAATTTTGTTCGGTTAGTGTGGATAGGTAGTGTCCAATCAGTCACAAAAGTTACAACCACGCCGTGAAAAGTATTGGCTCTGTTAAAAATTGTACAGTCGTCAGCAGAAGTTCGCTGTAAATCTACTCGTATGGTGTGAGTCAACTGGTCTGGCAATACTGTACACAGATAGTTGCCAGATATATATATACATTTAAATTATGGTTATATATTTTTATTATTTTCATTTTCCCTAAAGTTGGTATACGTAATATTTTCGTATAGAAATTAAGTTATTAGCATGAGAAAATGTAGAAACTGACCTATGAGAAAAATGCCCTAACATTTCAGAATAACCGAATGGCAACTTACTTCCCGCTCCCTAAGCTAGCTTCCTCCCTCTTGGTATCTTTACCTCCCGCTCCTCTCTTTCTCTCTCTCTCTCTCTCTGTTACCTCCGCCAAGGACGGCAAGGAGGCTATGTTTTCACTCCTGTATGTTTGTCTGTTTGTTTTTTAGAATTTATTTAGTCTATTCGCGGCACTATCCACTAACCCCGTATGTAAACCAATTGGGACTAAATATTCTTTCATTTGCATTCCCAACGCCATAATTTTTATTATTCCTATTCTTCCTTCGGTTATATTTTGGCTGCTATAACCTTGATCAGAACACTGTTAACACAAGGTCAGTAACCCCGAGGAAGGAAGGAAGGAAGCTGGGACCATAGTTCGAGAAATGGTCAAAGATGTCAGTGTATACATAATCAGACGGTAGCCATCGACTGGAAAGATCATGTAAATTATACATCAGCATTTAATATAATAAACTCAAGGAGACCGGCATGATAGCTATAAGTGGGAACGAAAATTAGATATTGGAAAAATATGACAGATGGAATAAGAACACAGGGACAAATATACACTATATGATAGAACTGACTGAGAGAAGAAGAGGTGGTATAATAATGGCCAGTAAAGTATTATTATTGATGATGTGTGGGTAGATGAAAGACTTTTTTTATAGGGAGAAAAAAGGGGTTATAGGTGGTGAACCTCTCACCAGTGGAGATTATCAGTCTGGCAGAGTGGAGTAGGGGACAGGCTTGGGGGGGTTGGGGTGTGTGGGAATAGGGGGTTAGGCTTGGAGGGGGGGGGGATAGGGGGTCAGGCTTGGGGGGGGGGGTAAAAAGCTTGTCCCCTATTCCCACACACCCCAAGTCTGTCCCATCATTCCTAACCCCCCCCCCCCAAGCCTGTCCCCCTATTCCCGTACCCCCTTAAGCGAAATAACTTTTCACATTAATTTTGGGAAACTATCCAATGTTTAATTCAACATTGGCAATATAGACAAGCAACACGACAGAGAGAGAGAGAGGGATAATGTGACTGAGCGAGTTTGAGAAATGAGAACTTTGAGCTTAGAGAGCCAGTTGGAGAGACAAAGGTTAGGGAGCGGGACTAGGCGGGAAGAGGGTTGCACTTACATTATTCTGAAATATTACGGTATTTTTCTCATACGTCAGTTTCTACATTTTCTTCTACGTTTTCTTTTGCTATGGAATAAAGCTATACTCGAAAAAAAAAAAACCATTATAATCCAACTCTAGGGACACTGAAAACAATAACAGTCGTAAACATAATTTAAATGCATATGTGGCAACTATTCTTTTTAAAGTATTGCCAGACCAATGGACACACCGTTCGAGTAGACCTGCAGCGAACTTCTGCTCACGATTGTACCCGTGGATTGTACAGTCGGCTGCAGATATTCGTTCCGCTCAGCTCAAGTGAGAGGAGCCTGGAGATCTGGTAACACTGTATGCGAGTTGAAAAGTATGATTTAAAAGGCTAATGATCTTCAGTGCTTTAATTTAATCCATATTTGTCAACTCTCATAGTGTGTTAGCAGATTACCAAGGCTGGCTCCTCTAACTCGAGCTGAATGGGACGAATTTCTGATGACGACTGTACATATTTAAGCTATGGGGGGTGGGGGGGTGGCTGGTGTGTTCCATACACTGTTACAACTCATACTTCGATCGTCTCATTAACAGATTGTTCAAAGTGTGTCGACGAGCTGCTGACCACCAGTTCCTCCCAAAAACCTGTTACCGGAATCGATATGCTACAACACGTGAAGAAAATTACTTTGCTGGTGTACAGTTAATGATGTAACTATCCGACACACAGGTGAATTATCAAAGCAAGACCACTATTTACTTATTGTCAATGAAAGAATATTGTTTATTTTTTATGAGTATTGTACGCAACTGTACATGTTTGCAACGCATATAGTGAGGAGAAAAGAAACCCACACCAAAAGAATATGCCAGAAAATTTCGGTTACATGCAATCACCCTTTACAGTCTACCAACTTAGAATGATACATAACTGTCCGACTCAGCGAGAGGGGGCCAAATGAAGATCTAATTATATGCTGAATGGAGAAGGTTGGCATTTGCCCAACTCTATAGGTGTGATTATAATCGTAACGTCATCGACAATTATTAAACTGATAGCGGGACAGGGTTATGGGGTAGATTATACCAGATAATATGATACCGGTAGCACAGCTAGGGGGTACCGATATCCTTCTTGTATTAATCTCATTCCTTAACAGACTCGATATTATACTATATTAACTCTTGATATAATATTATTTACTACACCATAGCAATCTACAACACCATTATCCTACTTGCTCGTTTCCCACTTCACGACCCTTAACAAGCTCTTATTTGAATGAATATCCCTTTAGTGTCTATTAGCAAACTTGGATACTGTTGTATCTAACACTGTTGATGATTTAAATTATTTCCTGTACTGAACTTTTAGAAAAACAATAAATATTATAACATTTGTATATTTGAAACAGTATTAGTATTGGTGACTTATCTTCACATCTTTTCCCCTCCAGCAGGTGCCAATTAAGGAAGTCATTGGTGTGTGTGGTTTGGTGATGACCTGCGGTGCCGACCATGAAACCTATGTTGAATCAGCCAGCGTCAAACTATAAATAAAAAATAAAAATCGTATGTAGAGTTACAGGATATAATATAATAGCAACCAACCCATAATTAGTTTTATACCTACGAATGTCAGAATGTATGATAAGAAACATCTACTCTTGACATTTGTTGTTATCTATTATATATTTCACTCAAGTCAAATTAAAACCAACCAAACAATTACACTTTATTTACGCATCAGCCAGACACTATAAACCTAAATTCACTAACCCATATTTCACTCCCAATAATATGCCAAAAATATGTAGGCCTATCATCCATTCTTGACCGAGTGAAAACAACCTAAAACGCAACAGATTATATTCAGCTCCTCTTCTGAGTGAATTAAATTACCCAACTAGTAGATTATGAGTCCAACAAGATAGCATAGGCCTAGTATTAAGATGGCCAAAAACAATTATTTTCCATTTTAACCTCCATAGTCCTTCTCTCGCTCTCTCTCTCTACTGCGAAAACATCAAAGAAAACGTCAATGCTGAATTTCTAAAGGATAAACTATTATATATGGTGGGGAATTACACTTTACAGGATTATTATATATTTTTCTTTCAGCCCATTGCTACCAGTCACAATGAGTCGGAATGTGTAGTAAAACTGGTGACGGGTATAATATTAGTCGTCTGGTTAATAAATTATGTCCTAAGATTTCGTGTCCGTTTCGCAAACCTGAAATTTAAGAGAGGAAGTATGAAAATTAATTAGTAAATGTGGATGAGAGAGAGAGAGAGAGAGAGAGAGAGAGAGAGAGAGAGAGAGAGATATGAATGAAGGAGAGAAGTTAGGAAAGTTAGGAAAGAGGAAGGGGGGGGGGTAGACAACAGGAAGCAAATAAAATACGGAAGTGTGTTTGTGTGAATAAATTCTTAGCACACAAAGTGAATATTTGCTCAATTCATATGTAATAGTGTACGACCCAAGAATATCAGCCATAGGGTTAAAAAAGACTCGCATTATGGGTGACACTTGTTAATTATAGGTAACTTATATATTATGTGATTCTCTCTCTCTCTCTCTCTCTCTCTCTCTCTCTCTCTCTCTCTCTCTCTCTCTCTCTCTCTCTCTCTTCTATAATATTATATCATACTCTCTAATTTGTATATATCATTCTCTCTCTTTCTTCTATAATATCATACTCTAATTTGTATACATCATTCTCTCTCTCTCTTTCTCTTAATTTCCAAAGGTCATACTCTCTCTCTCTCTCTCTCTCTCTCTCTCTCTCTCTCTCTCTCTGCCGATTTTGATGGTAATTTAATTTCATATGTTTTTTTACAAGGTGGTCATCACATGAAGCTCTCCGTTATGGTAAGGTAATGACTGTGTGTGTGTGTGTGTGTGTGTGTGTGTGTGTGTTACGACATTTGGCAACCATCCAGCACGTGGCACTGGCACCCGGGAACCCAACACACACACACACACACACACACAACCACAACAGTTTAGTCTCTCTTCGGCCGTCAGTAAAGGAAGGTGTGACTCGGATATCATACCGGTACTGCTTTATGTGATGTCTGGGAAGTTTGCTGCTGTTCGTGTGTGTGTGTGTGTATCCAGCGATATATAAATAGAACACTTGCATTTCTACCAGACATAGCTTCTATCGGTAAGATGTTAATAATGCTCTTTGCTAACTGTACTTGCCTAATATAACTAACTATTCTTTATAACTATGAAATTCATGTTTGGAGCTGTTTATATCATAATTTACTGTACCAATAGAAAAACTTCATAATTTAGTACACCGAAGAATCTGTAATGTAATCTGTATCATTTTTATAGAAATAATAACACTAAATAATTATAAAACAACTTGCGTGATTTTCTCGCACATATTCCCAAATACATTAATAGAATTTTTATGTTTTCCCAATTTAAACTAAACCTTTTGTACTAGAAAGTTGCACCTTATGTCTTCTTGTATGTTCAGGAATGAATGTTGTGATATGTAATATATTGTGAAAGGTATATATAGTCCCCTCAACTATTGATCAGTAAACTTCAGAAAAAAATCTTATTACGACCCTGGGAGTCTGAAAAGTCACCATCAGTATTTTGTTATGGAATGGACGAAACGGATATCCTTAGTAGAATCAGTAAGGCAAACAGGAATCACTGTGAATGATAATCAAACGGATATCCTTAATTAGTAGAATCAGTAAGGCAAACAGGAGTCACTGTGAATGATAATCAAACGGATATCCTTAATTAGTAGAATCAGTAAGGCAAACAGGAATCACTGTGAATAATTATCAAACCTCGTGCGTGCATGGACTCGCAAACAGAATCATAAGACAAACGTTAATGACATCATATTGGTCCTTTTATTTAATCTTGGACAAAAGGATATAATAAAGCCGATGGCCCATTGTAATATCCATGGTACCGGTCATCGTCAATACTTAGACCATGGTGGGTTTGTTTGTATACAGTTGGATGTACAGCGTTGTTAAGGGTGTGTGGAAGTAGGGGACAGGCTTGGGGGGGACTAGGGGGGGTGCGGGAATAGGGAGACAGGCTTGGGGTGGGTAGAAAGCCTGTCCCCCTATTCCCGCAACCCCCTAACCTCCCAAAACCCCTCCAAGCCTGTCCCCCCTACTCCTGCACCCCCAACCCCCCCCCCTCCAAGCCTGTCCCCCTATTCCCACACCTCCTTAACTCTGGCCGGAATGGTAAACCTGAATCATTAATTGTCAGCTCCATTCACTGCCACCAATGATGCTTCGAGTTGGTGGTTCGGGATTACTATCTCGACCAGAGTTGACAACGCTGTGTGGCCCTGACGGAAGTATTGCCAACTATACACATTACTTATAGAATGAAGAAGGGACAGAAAGGACATATTTCTGTATTTTTCTCAGAATTTGATACCTTTATTCTAAAAATGAATAAAAAAATAAATAAATAAACGAGTGATTCAAATTAAATCAAAGGAATGAAAATGGACAGAACAGATTTCAGGTTATTACAAAAATTTGCCTATCACTCGGTATTTACAACCATAACATACAGCAGGACTGTTAGTGTTCAATTAACTCTTCTTAAAATCTGTACATAGGATTATTACACGTGTGGAGTCTGCATGGATACTATGGCAGATGAATAAGTTGACTCACCTACGTATGATTTGGCCACCATCTATTATAGGCGTTTGTAGTATATTATAATTAACGTGACAATTACAAGCTCTGTCTCCTCAAGGTACAGCCGAAATATCCTTCCATCATCGTATTAATAATAATAATAATAATAATAATAATAATAATAATAATAATAATAATCAGTATGACAATTAATGATAATACTTGACTGCCACCACACCTTGACATTCATCACAGCTTACGATCCATGTCAATACTTTGTCAGTAACAATATTGTAAGGGAAGGAAATACTCGTTGAACTTTTTATTTTGACTGTATACAGGTTACATAGTGTTGCAATTTAATCAAATCAAAGTTGGAAAACTGTTTAAGCCAACACAGCCAATAGTAATTCCTCTCCCAATTCCACGGGATGGGGGATGTATGATTTAGGGGTATGTATGTATGTATGTATGTATGTATGTGTGTATGTGTGTGTGTGTGTATGTATGTATGCCTAGTGGTGATCTCACAGGAAAGTTATCACCTAAAATCTCATCAAATCATACACCGTTATAGTTGGAAAATGTATTCTAGATGATGCAAACTAAATTGAAAATGATATTGTGACAAGAATAATAATAATAATAATTAAAAAAACACATAATCTGACTTCTCTACGCGTTATTATAATATGATCAAGTTTTGGACAGTACAATAAAACATCAAAATATAAATATAAAGCAACAAGGTTCACAGATATTGTCCTGGCTAACACAAGACGTTTTTAATCATCACAGAGGGACCCAGTTGCTCCAGATTTACCACCATTGTCCTGTATGTATGTATGTATGTATGTATGTATGTATGTACTGTATACAGTCCCCATACACCCCCAAGAATTCAGACACACAGACATAAATCAATATCAAAATAACAATAAGAAAAGTTCAGAACGACATGCATGCACTTTTGACCATTTTTATTTATTTATTTATTTATTTATTTGTTTGTTTATTTATTTATTTTTCTCGATGTACAAATTACCCTGGAGGCTGCATGGAACCTTGCTTCAACCATTTTTATTTTTATTTGTGCTGGAGGGGCGAGGCATATACGTTTCATTAATTCTCTGCAATATCGCGAAAAATGGTAAAAGCAACGCGGACATTTTGGGTCGAGCCATTTTAAATCCATTAGAGCATGAACGACGTCGACGTGTGTAGAGAGAGACTGTATAAGAGTTGGACATTTTTTGGGGGGTGTCTTTCTGTAACTGTATTGAACTGAAATGCATCAATCACACTGAAGGAAAAAAAATATAATGACTGATTTATTTATTTTCTGTAACTGCATTGAACTGAAATGCATCAATCACACTGAAGGAAAAAAATATAATGACTGATTTATTTATTTATTTTCTGTAACTGCATTGAACTGAAATGCATCAATCACACTGAAGGGAAAAAAATATAATTACTTATTTAATTAACTAAAGGGTTAGGCTAGTATACTTTTGGTACATACATACATACAATAGAGTAGCCTTGATTCCCTCAGTGTAGCCAATGCCAGGACATACAGGGCTATCTATACATGAACAATAATAATGGTGGCCTGTTTGTTGCTTGCTTGCTTGGAATAGTTTGGAGGAATCGGTTGCTCCAGATTTAAACCACAACCACCAACACCATAACAACAACATAACCATAACCACCACCATCACTATACCTCCATCACCACCACTATATCTCCACCACCATTATTATACCACCTCCACCACCACTGTACCACCATCACCACCACCACCACAACAACAATAACAACAACAACAACAACAACAACAACCACCACCGTGAATATCCAGTATCAATGCTATGAAGTTCCCCTTGTGGCGTCCATGACCCATAAATGGAGTTGGGGAAAGGAAGGGAGGAGGGAGGGAGTGGATGAAGTAGTTTGATAAGGGAAGTAGAAGGGAAGCAGGTTGGGGAGCAGAGGCCAGATAATAATAACAGGGAGAAGAGATGGGTGAGTGTATTTATGTTGTATGTATGTATCAGGAATGTATGGTGTGTGTGTGTGTGTGTGTGTGTGTGTGTGTGTGTGTATAATAATAATAATGAACGGTTTATTTGATATAGTGCTAGCTGTCCTGGGGCTGAAAATATACAGGGGTGAGACAATGTAAAAAGGTGTGTGTGTGTGTGTGTGTGTGTAACGGTACAAAACTGTGTGTATATAGTGAAAACAGGAGGGAGAGAGATATATATAGAGAGAGGGAACAGAGAAGCATAACAGTTAACCACGATTATTTATTTCCATAGGAGAAATTTGGGGACGGTAGCTGGATAGAAGGAGTGTAATATAGGAAGTATAATTATAGTGTAGCTGGATCCTTGGCGTGTAGGGAAGGTTTAGTTAGTGGAAATAGAAGAAGAAAAAGAAAGGTATATATAGGTAAAGCGGTGAGTGAGAACATTACTATATAGGGTATAATTATAAGGAAAGAAATGAGGAGTTACATAGATAGCTAGAGAAGGTATTAGAGGGGATGGAGGCACTAAAGAAGGAGAAAGAACAGACAGGGAATGAAGAGCTAAAGTTGCTAAACACGAATGAAAGTGAGTGAGTGAGTGCAGAAAAACAACTGGTAAATATAACGAAAATAAGGAAGGAAGGAAAGTTATTAGTGTGACATGTTATAAGGACGGTATACTGTAATATAAGTGTATGAGTGAGTATCAGACAAGTTATATATAGGGACGGTATAATATAAGTAAGTGTATGAGTGAGTATCAATTAGTCACATAAACACACGATGGCCAGTGCAGTGAAGGGACCAACCAGGGACAACTAAAAATATACAAGGGTCCAACCAGGGACAACTAAAGATATACAAGGGACCACCAGTATAATATAGTAGTAGTAGTAGTAGTATAGTGGTTCACATTGTGTGGGTCTCCATCTATCCAATATTTCACTCCGAGTCCGCTGAGAGTCGAGTGGAAAAGTATTCTCGTCAAAGTTTCCTGGGATTCAACTCCCTTGCCGGCACAGAGCCTCACTCTGCGTCTCACCTCTATACATAATAATAATAATAATAATAATAATAATAATAATAATAATAATAATAATAATAATAATAATAATAATAATAATAATAATAATAATAATAATAATAATAATAATAGATCCATTCTTTTTACATTAACAAACCTTACCAAGTTACCACTGTGAGTATAAAGCTGTGGCCAAAGTTGTTGATGTGAAAGAGTGTACTGTACGTGCTACTTAAGAAGAAAAAACATGAAGTGTGAATTTTTAGTTTGTATGTCATAGGTGCTGCAAATGTAAGACTTAATGAGAATAGAAATTTGGAGCCCAGGACCTGCAGATATAATCAATATTATATTATATAATTATATCAGCTTAGAATTTAGCCCTTACGAAATTGAGGGATTTCCTTCCGCCGAACACAATTGTGTGATATTAGTCAAGATAGAATTAATATTCTCATGAATGGTGTGGACCAGTGAATGGGTAAAGACCTCACGTAATAATTCACTCAATTCTCATTAGGTTCGATAGTTAATAGTAGAGACATATGTAACGAGAGAGAGAGAGAGAGAGAGAGAGAGAGAGAGAGAGAGAGAGAGAGAGAGAGAGAGAGACTACACATGCATATATAGGAAAAGCCAATACAGTACTGAATGCATGGTATATGAGGGAGGACACACACACACACATATATGAACTGAGGCAGCCTGTCTTCTCTATCACTATACAACCAAATAATATAATAACTGTGTTGCCCCGAGCCGACTGACGCTGTGTATATGCTTTGATGTTAATGAGATGGATTAGACAAGGCTGTAAGGAGATGGAGGGACAACTACCTATACCTATACCTAATCATGGACTCAAGACAATACCAATATACAGCTACATAGGGGCTAGCCAGGAAAAATGTACCGTACTGGAAATTTAAAGGGAAAATACACTATTGGTAAATCTGGAGCAAATTATATCTTAAAACCATTCCAAGCAACATCAAGCCATCATTATTTTTGTTATAAGGGGGTGTGGGAATAGGGGGACAGGCTTGGGGGGTTTTGAGGGGTGCGGGAGTATACAGGGAGACAGGCTTGGGCGGTTAGGGTGTGTGTGTGGGAATAGGGGACAGGCTTTCTACCCACCCCAAGCCTGTCCTCCTATTCCCACACCCCCCCAGTCCCCCCCAAGCCTGCCCCCTACTCCCACACCCCCTTAAAAATATACAATATCCTGTTAATATCATCCGGGTTTTTTACACTCCGTATCAAAGCAACTTCACACACCCTGACTTACACTATTCGTTTGATTACGTGTGTGTGTGTGTGTGTGTGTGTAAGAGAAAGAGAGATAGAATGTGTGTGTGTGTAAGAGAGAGAGAGAGAATGTGTGTGTGTGTGTAAGAGAGAGATAATGTGTGAGTGTGTCTGTGTGTGTGTGTAAGAGAGAGAGAGTGTGTGTATGCGTGTGTGTGTGTGTGTGTGTGTAAGAAAGAGAGAGTGTGTATGTGTCTGTGTATGCGTGCGTGTAAGAGAGAGAGTGTGTGTGAGTGTGTGTGTTCCCTTTTTATCAACTCCCCCTGTGTTATGTTATGGTGACAAATGACTGTGGTATGTAATGGAATAATACATACATACATACATACATACATACGTGGTGATCATTATGCCATCCAGGTGTTGAGTTTTTCCTGATTAAGAACACACACTCTCAACTCAATCACAAACATAGTCAGTCTTCCTATAGGGGTTATTGAACTCTCTCTCTCTCTCTCTCTCTCTCTCTCTCTCTCTCTCTCTCTCTCTCTCTCTTACACGCACACACATACACACTATCTTTCTCTTACACACAAACACACAGACACATACACACTCCCTCTCTCTCTCTCTTACACACACACGCACACACAGACACAAACACACTCCGCCCCCCTCTCTCTCTCTCTCTCTCTTTCTCTCTCTTACACACACACAGACACATACACACTCTCTCTCACTCTCTCTCTCTCTCTCTCTCTCTCTCTCTCTCTCTCTCTCTCTCTCTCTCTCGCTCTCTTTCTCAATAAACAGATGGTAGGTTGTGAGAGGTCCATCTTCCTTTGTATGTATTATAGATAAATAGAATATCTCACTCTGTATGTGTAAAGAAACCATAACTAATTAAGAAAGTAAAGAAAAGAGGAAGAACTAAAGAGTTTATATTAATTAAAAGTTGAAGATGTGTTGTGTGTGTGTGTGTGTGAGAGAGAGAGAGAGAGAGATAGAGTGTGTGTGTGTATGTGTCTGTGTGTGTGTGTGAGAGAGAGAGAGAGTGTGTTTATGTGTCTCTGTGTGTGTGTGTATGTGTGTGTGTGTGTGTGTGTGTGAGAGAGAGAGAGAGAGAGAGTGTGTGTGTGTGTGTGTGTATGTGTCTGTGTGTGTGTATGTGTGTGTGTGTGTGTGTGTGTGTGGGAGAGATAGATAGATAGATAGATAGATAGATAGATAGATAGAGAGAGAGAGTAAAAACTTTCCTGCAAGAACTACCATTCATTCACCCTCATATCTCTCTCATCTTTTTTGTTCACACCTTTTCTCACTTTCATTATAACATTCTCTGTCTTCCATCATTCATCTACCCATCACACACACATTTTCTTCCCTCACTTTCCACCACACACACACACTTTTTCTTCTCTCACTTTCAATGCATCACACACACATTTTCTTCCCTCACTTTCCACCACACACACACACTTTTTCTTCTCTCACTTTCCACCACACACACACATTTTCTTCTCTTCGTTCCCCTCCTGTACAAATATTCATATCAGCCATCACTGTGTCTTCTCTTCATTATTTTTATTATTATTATTTTTTTTGTTCTTGGTCTCTCTCTCTTCATTTTTAATAACACCGTCTTTTCTCTTCGTTTATAATTATACTCTTTCATCTACACTTATTTTTTTTCCATATATAGATTCTTTATTTTATTTATTTCTTCTTATATATATTTTTTTCCATCATCACATACCCGGTACTTTATTTACGTTGACACAGATTTTTTTTCTTACGTTTCAGCACATAGAGTTTTTTCCTTGGGACTGTATGTATGTATGTATGTATGTTATGTATGTGTATATATAATAGTTACTGTGGGTGTTTTACTTACTATACCTCGTCACGGATATATACAGTAATCCCCTACTTCTTCTTATCTCGTTATCTCTTGGTTATTACCTCTCGTTATCTCTCCTTCCATCTCCTCTCTTTCTCTCCTCCTTCCCTTGTTCCTTTTATTCAGTCACCTCCTCCTCCTCCTCCCCCGTTTCTCTCTCTAGCGTCTTTCCTAATTATTTTTTTTATATATATATTCATTCTGCTTTACATTATGATCATGGGGTGGTTGTTGTTGTTGTGGTAAAGTTTACATTCCCTCACATCACCCAACACCGTATATTCTCCAGAAGGTAAAAAAAAAAAAAAAAAAATTACAATATTCCACTTGTACGATATATGGTATAACACTAAGAACGAAAAATACACATGAATCTTTACTCGTTATAAGTTTCCAACACAATAAAATCAACGCAACAAAATCCTGTGGTCCATAAACGCAGGAATGAAGTTAGTGTCTGGTTACAAATGGAAGTCAAGAGTTGAGTATAATATTCTTGTGGGAGGAAAAAATCATCTCTTTTTACCCATGAAGGCATTTCAACTTTGATGAATTAAAGCCTGAAACGGTTGACGTATAACATGTAGAACTTGGAGATGTAAAGGACGTGAAAGATGAGAATGTGACGGTTTGTGGTATCATATCTTTGAGATGCTGAGGTTTGGATAGAAGGAAAGGCAACACGTATATGGAAGGATAAAAGGCAACACGTAATGGAACGATAAAACGAATATATTATAATCCTAACCGAGGCAACATAGTAATCTAACTTAACCTAAAATCCTAACCGAGGCAACATAGTAATCTAACTTAACCTAAAATCCTAACCGAGGCAACATAGAAATCTAACTTAACATAAAATCCAAACCGAGGCATTATAGTAATCTAACTTAACATAAAATCCTAACCGAGGCAACATAGTAATCTAACTTAACATAAAATCCTAACCGAGGCAACATAGTAATCTAACTTAACATAAAATCCATCACTAGGGAGGTATAATATTGTAGACAGTTTGATGTTACTGAGTCCTCCAATCTATAACATGAAACAGACCCAATTTGGAGGTTCAATATTTTACCAAGTCACTGACCAAAATTTAGGTCATTTTATTATTTTTTCAACACAACTAAACGAACCATTTCTAATAAAAACCTGACCACTATTAAAATATTAAATAATAATAATAATATGTTCTAGCACAAGGCATCTCTAATAAAAACCTGACCACTATTAAAATATTAAATAATAATAATAATATGTTCTAGCACAACGCATCTCTAATAAAAACCTGACCACTATTAAAATATTAAATAATAATAATAATATGTTCTAGCACAAGGCATCTCTAATAAAAACCTGACCACTATTAAAATATTAAATAATAATAATAATATGTTCTAGCACAACGCATCTCTAATAAAAACCTGACCACTATTAAAATATTAAATAATAATAATAATATGTTCTAGCACAAGGCATCTCTAATAAAAACCTGACCACTATTAAAATATTAAATAATAATAATAACATGTTCTAGCACAACGCATCTCTAATAAAAACCTGACCACTATTAAAATATTAAATAATAATAATAATATGTTCTAGCACAAGGCATCTCTAATAAAAACCTGACCACTATTAAAATATTAAATAATAATAATAATATGTTCTAGCACAAGGCATCTGTTGACTGAGGAAGGAAGGGAGTGTGTGGGAGACGAGTTCTGTGTGGCTGAAATATAAAACCTGTTCTGGTGAGATCAAAGAAACTCTCAGTCGTGACGGTAAACTCACATTTTACAAATTAATCCTTTGTTGTCGTATTTCTAAATCATTATTTTGAACCTTACTAACGCATGCTGGTAATGTCTTGATTTAGGTGTGGTGTCTAAGAGAATATAAATTATATACTTTTAATATCATCTAAGTCTTTGTGAGAAAGACAAAAAAAATCCACTTTTTTATGGATTAGCCTTGTACTCGAGAAATTAATTATATTATAAAGCGGGTTGCACTTAAGCTGTTAATGAGAGAGAAAGCCCATAACATCCTCAAAGGTTACAACTGTCTTTCATCTAAATGTCAAACGTCAGTGCTGCTATAATCTTATAGACGAGTATTATTTTTCCAGGACAAGAGTGACAGACAGTTCCTTGTGCGTCTCTACTTGTTATTATCTCTAGAATACATTAACTTTAGTTGTGAAGGATGATATGTTATGAGAACCTTACATTACCAGAAGAGACCTACAATATTAATGAGTCAGTGGAGTACAGGTCCCATGAAGGCTACACTCATTATATACCCTTTATACCCTTCTCATTCACTCAGTAGTAATAAACCACTCAGAGTTGTGGTGTGGGTGAAGTGACAGTGATGGTGGTGGCAAGCAGGGAACAAGACTTAGTACATCATGAATTATTGAAGGGAGATTGTCTTGTTGGTAAATTACAAGGCTACTAATTATTCCTCCTAACCATGCTACGAAACAGATCTGTCATTTGAGTAACACTAAGGTCGTTTGTTTCCTGGCATAGTTTGGAGGAATCAGAGACCTTCCCAAGCATCCACCAATAAGAGAATCTTTCCTTACCCTAGCATGAAAAGCGAGTCAAGAGTTGCGCTGATGTTCGAACTCGTACATACATACATACATACATACAGTCAAGAGTTGTGCTGATGTTAGAACTCGTACATACATACATACATACATACATACTCCTGTTTTCCACACTAACGTCAACCCACATTGCAGCAGCTTTGGGAATTATAACTTTATGTTGATGTAGTTTGGGGCGTGAATCTACTGCAACGAAGGAAAAGTTTGTGTAGGCGTATGTTGTATATGAAACACACACATACATTCTCTCTCTCTCTCTCTCTCTCTCTCTCTCTCTCTCTCTCTCTCTCTCTCTCTCTCTCTCTCTTATCTACAAGTGTCCATGGCAGAACAACATCCGTTCACGATAAACAAAGTAAAAAAAACAAATCCATCCTACAAAATAAGATTAGACAGACGACTTTTCCGGTCCGGGAGATAATATTTTGGCGACACTACCAACTCCATCATAACGTCCTGAGATACCGTATTGTTGACGAGTTGAAATTTGATTGATTGATGGATATTAGGCGCCGCAACATCGAGGTCCTAATAGTAGCGCCAGAAAAAGGTGATAGAGAGGTGTGACAGCAAGCAGGCAGGACATAAAAAGAAAAGAGGGAAAGTTGACGAGTTGAAAGGAAACCAATTCATTCATCGTTAATTACTGTCTTACAACTCAGCATCTGGCACTTTGCAATATAATGGCAACTGAGCAACGGAGATTGTTTTGGTCGAGGATCAATTTAATACTACCGTACCACCCTGAATGAATGTTATGTTTCCTCCACCTCCCTCATGACACAATTCACTTCTCATCAATTCATTAGATCGAACTGCACCACCGGCTCATTGATTTAGGAAGAAGTGCAGTGGTGGTGGTAAATCTGGAGCAATTGATTCCTCCAAACTATTCCAAGCAAACAGGCCATGCACCATTATGTTTGTTCATCTGGTCCTATATAGCTGTTTCCTGGCATATTTTGAAGGAATCACGGCACACCAATATATGTACATACCGCAAGTATACTGTCCCCTTAATTCATTTATTATTTATCTGTATTATTATGATGAACAGTTAATTTGTATCTTAGTAATACAAAAGGAACAATACATTAAATAAAGAAGCAATCAAATCCGCTCGTAGATAAACCTCAAGATATGAGGTCCCGCTATGCACGACAATAATAATAATAATAATAATAATAATAATAATAATAATAATAATAATAATAATAATAATAATAATAATAACAAAGTTAATACTACTATTACTAATAAATCTCTCAGCGTATTCACTAAACTTTATTTCGTATATATATGTCCTCAATTTTTGTGTATACTATAATAGACGTGAGGGTGTATTACTGTGTATATACATTATATAAGTAGCACAAGAAGGTACGTGGGTGTCAATAGAAATGTTTACTTTCACGTGGGTCAGGTTCTTTCAGCAGGTTGTGTTGACATTAATGCGTGTGTTGGGTTTCAATGGTGACTTAGAGTGGAGGGTCTGTGGTGGAGAGTAGGTAGGTAGGTGGAGTTGGGAAGAGTAGGTAGGTAGGTGGAGTTGGGAAGGAATGGTGTCCGAGGAGAGGGGGCGGGGCGGGGCGGGCACTATACCACGCTATTTAACAAAGCGTTAGTGGGTGGAAGGGAGAAGGGACGGGGAGCTGGAAAGAGATGGTTGTGGGTGGATGGGAGAAGGAGGGATGGGATGAAAGGGGAGAAGGAGGGATGGGAAGGAAGGGGAGTAGGACAGAGGAGATGGTTGTAGGTGGATGGGAGGAGGGATGGAAGAGGAGAAGGAGGGACGAGAAGGAAGGAGGGGGAGGAGGGAGGGGAGAAGGAGGGATGGGATGGAAGAGGAGTAGGACAGAGGAGATGTCTGTGTGCAAGTAAAGAAGAATTAAGAGTGAGGAGAAAGAGAAGAAATATGAGAACATGAAAGATGTGGGGAGGAGGAGGAGGAGGAGGAGTAGGAGGAGGAGGAGGAGGAGGTGAAGGAGGAGGAGGACGGATGATGAATGAGGAAGAGAGTGAGGGATGAGGTTGGAGGAGAAGAAAGAAGTGAGGGACTGCCAGGGTTCATGAAAGAAAAAAAGAGAAATTATGGAAAAGTATGGATAGAAGGAACTGGCTGAAGAAACACGAGGAGGAAATGAAAGGCAGCAGGTAAAGGAAGAAGAGAAAGGAAAGGAAGAACTGACTTGTAATAACGGAGAGAGGAGGAGGAAGAAGAAGAAGGAAATTGAGAGGATGAATGGAAGGGAGAGGAGGCAAGGAGGAAAAGGATGGAAGGCATATCTTGGAGAAATAAATGAAAAGAGGAGAGAAGGAAAGATTTGGTGAGGGAAAATGGAGGAGGAGGAGGGAAGAAAGAGGAATGGGAAGAGCACAAGGTAAAGAAGGAGGAGGAGGAGGAGGAGGAGGAGGGAAGAAAGAGAAGAAGGAGGAGGAGGAGGGAAGAAAGAGAAGAAGGAGGAGGAGGAGGAAGAAGAGGAAGATGAGGGAATGCAAGGAATAAGATGAACGGTAAGAGCAAGTGGAGGAAGGGAGGGTATAAAGAAGAGAGAGAGAGAGAGAGAGAGAGAGAGAGAGAGAGAGAGAGGTCGTTGTTGTGGGATATGAGAGGAGGGTCGGAGGGAAGGGAAGGAAGGAAGGCTGTGTGTGTGTGTGTGTGTGTGTCCTGGAAAAAATATATAGAAGAGAATACCCAGAATACTGCAGATTGACAAAAACGAAAAAAGGGGGGGACGAGAAAAAAGAATTGGCAGCCCTATTCTGTCTGCTTCACTTCACTGACTCTCACACTATTTTTTTTTCTTTTCAACGGGATGGATTAAGAAAAAAATATATATCTTGCTCACGTTGGCTCATTAGTACTGGATGGGAGAAAGAAAGAGGGTGGAAATATTAATAGTGACACAGTATACAGTATTATTTATAGGCTTGTTGGTTTTTGCTTGCATATATGAAAACATTCGCTTTATATACTTTGGAATACTGTTCACTTCCACTCTCAGCTTACATCCATCTATCAATGTAAAAGAAAGAACGGTGAAAAATACGTATGTGAAGGAAATTGTTTTGCGAGTTGAGGTGTAAAGGTAAAAAAGAGATTAACAGAAAGTAGTAGAGGTAATAATAAGAGAATTGTAAAGAAAAGAAAATGCATAGAAATGGATGGTAGTAGAAATGACCTAACACTCACTTTTTCACACACACACACACACACACAGAAATGGATGGTAGTAGAAATGGCCTTACACACACACACACACACACACACACAGAAAGAGAGAGTGAGAGAGTTTATGGCCTTACACTCACGCACTCACACACACACTCACACACACAGAAATAGAGAGAGTGTGAGAGAGAGTGTATGTGGACGCCTGACTCCCTTCCCTGAATACCGTCATCACGCTGGTTGCCTTTAGTGAGAGAACCACATTATAAACACCAACACCACCACCACCACATTCACCCACATACTCGATACTCACTACACACACACACACACACACACACTCACATTCTTACACACACACACACACACACATTCTTACACACATTCACCCACATATTCGATACTCACTACACATACACACACACACAAACACACATTTTCATATCCACACACACATTTCTACACACACACACACACGCACATTCTTCCACACACACACACCCCTAAAGCCTGTCCCCCCTACTCCAGCACCCTCCAAACCCCCCAAGCCTGTTCCCCTATTCCCGTACCCCCCTTAAACACTCTCACGCCACAGCAACACAAGGTTAGGCTATTCACCTCACTCAGTTCCTTACCCCACACTCAATTTATTATTCGTGTTGGTGATTGATGGTGTTGATGATGATGATGATGATGTTGATAATGGTGATAATGAAGGTAGGGATAGTATTAGTGAAGATGGTGATGATAATGATGCTGTTATAGTAAAGATTAATAACATCAAAACATGTATCCCCTCACGTAAAAGTTGTATTACAAATATATATAACAACAAATGATGATGATAACGACCACCTCCTTTACCTTGACGTATATATATGTATATAAGCTTTTTTAAATTAATTCAACAACAACAACAACAACAACAATAATTCCACCCACTGTTGACTCCCCCCCCACTGCCTCCAATTTCCTGTTAACACCCCCCTACCTCCCCCTCCACCCACCCCATTCCCCCCCCACCCCTCCAATTCCCTGTTAACCCCCCCTACCTCACCCCTCCACCCCCACCCCTCCAATTCCCTGTTAACATCCCCAAAAACCCCCCTACCTCCCCCCCCAATCCCCACCCCCATCTCTGCTTCACGCTTGGCACAGTTCTGGGGGCATTGTTTACAAAGAGTTGCGTGGTGTTGCCGCCAGGGGAGCTGTGGTTCAGATAGGTGGTGTGTGTTTTTTTTTTTTTACCCAGCCTATAGTAGCTCTTCTTTTTCGAGCAGTGGATATTCACACCACAAACATGGTCTCGTTATCACTTATCCTCTCCAGTCTCCAGTCTCTCTCTCTCTCTCTCTCTCTCTCTCTCTCTCTCTCTCTCTCTCTCTCTCTCTCATTTTGTCTTTCGTTTCTTGCATTATTTCACTTTTCATGGACCTCACATTTTCTCTCTTCAGTCATGTTTCTTTTCTTTCCTCTTTTTCCTACTTTTGCCATTTCGTTTTTCTTAAAGATGTATTTCTATTTCTCCCTTCCTCTCGCAACCTCAGATGTTTGTGTGATGCATATTTACCTCCCTTCCTCTCTCTCTCTCTCTCTCTCTCTCTGGACAGAATATATACTGGAAAGGTTCACTGTACATGGAACAGAATGAAGCAATAAATATGTGACTAAATAGTAAGGAATAGTTATGGGACCAACTCAAAATGTTTTACTCCATCTATGTATGTATGTAGCTCGTCTGTCTCTTACACTGCAATCACTCTCGTTTTACTTCTCTCCCTCCTACTCTTCATCCTCCTCCTACTCCCCTCCTCTTCCTCCTCCTCCTTCTCCTACTATTCTTCTCTATCCTCCATCACCTTCTCTTCCTCCTCCTCCTCCTCCTCCTCTTCCTCGTTTCCTACTTTTCCTTGCGAATCTTTGCTCTTTTTCTGAGAACTATATTTTTTTTGCACATGTATCGATCTCTGGGTAAATGTCTGATGACGTTCTCTTAGAATATATTTTTAACAAGAGTCCGGGAGGGATACAGAGGAAGTGATGTTTGTTTGTTTATTTGTGTGTGTGTGTGTGTGTGTGTGCTTGTGTGTGTGTGTGTGTGTGTGTGAGAGAGAGAGAGAGAGAGAGAGAGAGAGAGAGAGAGAGAGAGAGAGAGAGAGAGAGAGAGAGAGAGAGAGAGAGAGAGAGAGAGAGAGAGAGATTCCTATTGATTAGCTCGTGCATTTTTTTTTTATTGGATGTTTTTGGTGATCTGTGTTTTTACATATTTATTATTATTTTTCCTGCTTCACCTTTTTATCCTTCCCTCAAGACTACATTATGTTTTTTCATTCGTGTATGATAATTTTACTATAATATATATTTTATTCATTGTATATAATATTATTTTTCTCTACTCCTTTTTTGTCACATTACATCTTCCTCCTTCCTTCCTGCCTGCCTGCCTGTGCCACTCCTCCCCCCTCCCCCCACTCCCCACCCACTCCTCCACACCAAGAAGAAGAAGAAGAAGAAGAAAGAAGAGGAGGAGGAGGAGGAGGAGGAAATGGAGGAGGAGGAGGAGATGGAGGAGGAGGGGGAAGGTGATAAGTGGGGACATGGATGAGGAAGTGAAACGTCTCCTCTCCCCCCTTTCTCTCCCCCCCCCCTCTCCTGTTCTTCACCCCTCCTCTTGCACTCGAGTAAAATATGCAGATAACACCTCTCTCTCTCTCTCTCTCTCTCTCTCTCTCTCTCTCTCTCTCTCTCTCTCTCTCTCTCTCTCTTACACAGACACACGTGTACAGTACATGCAGGCAGATGTTTTTACACAAACATACCTATTTTCTCTTTCACACACGCCGTTCCTCTTCCACTCTCTCTCTCTCTCTCTCTGTCTTTATTTATTTTCATTTCTCTCTTTTTTACTCGTGTGGGAAAGAAGAAGGAAGAAACACAAACGATAAGGAAAATGATAATAAAATGGGGGACAGGAGAAAGGAAATGAAAGAAAGAGAAAGAGAAGGGTGGATGGAGGAAAGAGAGAGAAAGAGAAGGGTGGATGGAGGAGAGGAAGAGAGAGAGAGAGAGAAAGAGAAGGGTGGAGAGGGAGAGAAAGAGGAAGTGTGGGGTGGGGGTGTGTGTGCAAAAATAGGAGTGGGCGAGGACGACTGAAAAGAAAGAAGAGAGAGAGAGAGAGAGAGAGAGAGAGAGAGAGAGAGAGAGAGAGAGAGAGAGAGAGAGAGAGAGAGGGGAACGACGAATATCTTACAATGAAAATAACGAGAGAGAGAGAGAGAGAGAGAGAGAGAGAGAGAGAGAGAGAGAGAGAGAGAGAGAGAGAGAGAGACCATGTGCCAATGATACCTCAACACAATACCTCCCTGACTAATGAACCTTAGGGAGGTAATTAGAGCGACACAAGGTAATTAACGTGGCTTCACGTCAATTAGTCAACCCTGCACCTGATTTATTTTTTACGCACCCATGACGCTCTTTTGTCACTTTTTAAACACCGACATGCGGATCATAATTTTGGTGTCATTCATAAACGCTGTCATGACGAGTAATTATTATTTGTGTCACTTTTAATTAATAGAACATAAATAATAATAATAATAATAATAATAATAATAATAATAATAATAATAATAATAATAATAATAATAATAATATTAATAATAATAATAATAATAATAATAATATACAGTTATATAGAGTGGGCGACCTTTCTGTCACTCATATAATATTATACACAAACCCACCCATGTATGTGTGATTTATGATCCGTCTATCTACTTTATATCTATCTATCTACTTTATATCTATCTATCTATCTACTTTATATCTATCTATATATCTACTTTATATCTATCTATCTATCTACTTTATATCTATCTATCTATCTACTTTATATCTATCTACTTTATATCTATCTATCTATTTACTTTATATCTATCTATATATCTACTTTATATCTATCTATCTATCTACTTTATATCTATCTATCTATCTACTTTATATCTATCTATCTATCTACTTTAAATCTATCTACTTTATATCTATCTATCTACTTTATATCTATCTATCTACTTTATATCTATCTATCTACTTTATATCTATCTATCTACTTTATATCTATCTATCTACTTTATATCTATCTATCTACTTTATATCTATCTATCTACTTTATATCTATCTATCTACTTTATATCTATCTATCTACTTTATATGTATATATCTACTTTATATCTATCTATCTACTTTATATCTATCTACTTTATATCTATCTATCTACTTTATATCTATATATCTACTTTATATCTATCTATCTACTTTATATCTATCTATCTACTTTATATCTATCTATCTATCTACTTTATATCTATCTAGTCAAAGCCTCGTTACTTCATGACCCCCTTCCCCCCTTCCTCCCTTCCTCCCCCTCCTACAGATGAGTGGTCAGGGTAGAAGAGTCCTCATTTCTCACTGCTCCAACAACACTCCTTCTCGTTCAATCAAACCCTCCAACAACTCTACTCGTTTCTTTTCCTTTTATACGTATATACTCTTCCACTCTCTTCACTCATATGACTGGGTGGTGGTGCAAGATCCAGTTGGTGTATCTGGCTGGATATTGGGGTGGTTGTGGTGATGGTGTGTCCCTTTTTCATCAAGCCCACGTCACTTCTCATCATATCCATACACCTTACATGTCTCTGTAAACTTCCCATCATCATGTGTTCTCTCTCATGTCACGTATACAAACCACCTCATAATTTTATATAGTCACTCCATTCTCAACACCATATATGGAGCTATACTGTATATACTACTGTACTTCCATTCTCAACACCAATTATTGCCTTCACACCAAAACCACATCTTACACAACACACAGATACATTTCTTCTGACCATTTTATACTTTTACAGTCGCAGATAATAAATAATAATCACGTCTCGTTCACGACAACATTATTCTTATATATACCAACAACATACAAGAGATGCGACGGAACTTCTTACCACGGCTGTACAATAATAATGGAGTTTGTGTACTTATAATCACCCCTCTCCCTCAACACACACATACACACATAGATGGAGTTTATACGTGTGTAATGACAAGCCTCAAACTTTGGCTAACAAGACGCAAGATGAGATCACTACCACTGTACTGTACCACATCACTTTATTTACACATCCACACGAGAGATTATAACTAAATACATCATCGTCGTTACATCTTCAAGGAGTCCTCATAACAACAATATTTATAATAAGTTGTTGTAATATTAAACAATGATGAGACTATAGTTATTATTGTGATGGAGGGGAGTGTTGGTTGTGTTTCAGAGGGCCTCATTAATGTGACGTTAATTGCCATCATTATCGCTGAGAGGAAACCAAACCTCAGAGACCAGCCAGCCTGTTCCATAATTATTAAGTCTTGACCTCATTAGTAAAGCACTTTTCAGACGACCTGTGTTCGACTGATTCTCTTTCATTTTTATCCTTCTTCATGTCTCGGACCATTGTTTTTTTTTTAATATTAATCTATCCACAATCATTTCATTTTCTTCTTCTTATGTTTCATTTTGATATATTTCATATTTTTGTTTATCCATCTTCATTCTTCTCTTAATTTCTTCTTCACTTTTCTTGTCCTTTCTCTTTCTTATAAAATTATTGTTAATCCATTCACATTCCTTTCTTTTCCTGTCTCTTCTGCTTTTTTCTCCTTCTATATCATTTCATTTCCAGTCTTTTCTTACAGCAACTCTAGTAACTCTATGGATACCAACATCAGGTCAGACTTAATGAAGGAGGTAATACACGTTTGATCCATTAAAGCACTTTGATTCCTCCAAGTTTTACCAGGAAACAAGACCATATGAACAAAAATAATGGTGTCTTGTTGTTTGGAATAATTTGGATGAACCACATACTATATTTTCCTTAAGATGTGTAACAATCACTCCTCGATTATCAAAATACTTTATGCTTACAGGGAAATGAGAATGAATGTCAGTACAGTACAGTACCACTACATACAATGATTATAACTTGGCATTTAATTATTTCAAACATGATGGTGAAAAGTGTGGTGGGAACAAATGTTGATTGATACAAATATTATAACTATAGATATTTCCTTCTCCCTGACAGTGCATAATGGTGGAGAGTGTAGTGGGAACCGATGTTGATACAAATATTATAACTATAAATATTTCCTTCTCCCTGACAGTGCATAATGGTGGAGAGTGTAGTGAGAACCGATGTTGATACAAATATTATAACTATAAATATTTCCTTCTCCCTGACAGTGCATAATGGTGGAGAGTGTGTTGGGGCGTGTGGTGGTGATGGTAGTGGTGGGTGTGGTGGGGGGCGTGGCTGCCATACTGTTAGTGAGGGCTGAAGCTGCTGCCAGAAACGCCGTCACCAACACCACCACCACTACTACTACTACTACTACTACTACCAGCGACGACAGGAGGGAGGTACCATTGACTACCCACGATACCCGTCACATTGATACCAACACAGGTGAGTAGGAAGTGAGTAATACAAAAAAAAAAGTGAATAGGCTACATAGGGAGTTAGAAAAATAATAATAAATGAAATGTGAAATAAATATCTAAAAGGTGTGTGGAAATGAGGGAGGGGGGGGGGAATTACGGTCGACTCAGGCATTTATTAAGGGATGATTCTCTTTTTGGCAAACTGGAATGCTACTGATTCCTCCTAACTAAACCATAAAACAGACATCCTCAGTGATACTAATAGGGGATCTGTCTCGTGGCATAGTTTGAAGGATTCACAGACCTTCCATTTCACTAACAAACGGAGGCGAATTGCATGGAGAGTTAATTAAGGGGAGAGTATACTTTTGGTACATTGGAGTGCCTTGATTCCTCCAAAGTATGTCAGGAAACAGGACCAGATGAACAAATATAATGGTGTTCTGTTGCTTGGACTAGTTTGAAGGAATCATTTACTCCAGATTTACCAACACTGTACTTCCCCTTAAGGACCCTGTGATCGTGTTTGAGAATTGATGGCTTCTGATTCCTCCTTACTATGCCACGAAACAGGTTCTTTCTATATAGATGGTGTTTCGTGGCAAAGTTTGAAGGACTCGTATATCTCCAATTTTCTGACTACAACACAGGGTCCCTTAATGATTCCTCCAAACACTGCCAGAAAACAGATCCCATCAATACACGAGTAGGAGGATCAGTTTGTTTTGTTGTGTTTGGGATGAATCTGTAGCCTTCAAGTTCTCAGACATAAAAACACCTCCTAAGATTACACTCATTCGGTAGGGATGAGCTGGTGTGTCAACAACGAGGCTCTCAGGTGCATATATGTGTATGTGTGTGTGTGTGTGTGTGTGTTGGGGGAGGGGGGTGTATGTGTGTGTGTGTGTGTGTGTGTGTGTGTGTGTATGTGTGTGTGTGTGTGTGTGTATGTGTGTGTGTGTTAGGGGAGGGGGGTGTATGTGTATGTGTGTTGGGGGAGGGGGTGTATGTGTATGTGTATGTGTGTGTGTGTGTGTGTGTCTGTATGTGTGTTGGGGGAGGGGGGTGTATGTGTGTGTGTGTGTGTGTGTGTGTGTGTATGTGTGTGTGTGTATGTGTGTGTGTGTATGTGTGTGTGTGTGTATGTGTGTGTGTCCATGGAGGCTCAGGTGCCACCCTTCCTGGCACTCTTTATACCAAGTTAGTGCCACCGATAATGTCAATATTCCATTACAAAACTACAATATAATTATAGCCTATACTGTATATACATAATGCGATACATACATATAATTATATTACCCTGAAAAATCGTCCACATTTTTGAAGATTATAATATAAACCAATATCAATCATACAAAAAAATATTAACATTTAAGTAAGTATTCTATGTCATCTAGTCATCGGAAAATATCATTATTATTATTATTATTTCCAAGTGATAATAAAATACTGCTCCCGGAGTAAATAATATAAATTTATAGACAGCAGGGGGCTGGAGGCAGAGGCGAGGGGGTAAGGGGGAATGGGAGAAAGGGAAGGGGAGGGGGAGGAGGAGGGAGAGGGGAAGGGTAAAGGGGAGGTGGAAGAGGAAGGGGGAGGGGAAGGGGGAAGGGGAAGGGGAGGGTAAGGGGAAGGGAGGAGCTGCTGTCCCATAATTACATCATAACCATCCTTTTTTCCACCACTCTTTTCTGCTGGGTTGGAGAGTATACGGTGCTCTTCATTTTTCAGTGTATATAAGACACACACACACACACACACACACACACACACACACACACACACACACACTCACTTACTCACTCACACACACACTCACTTACTCACTCACACACACATAATATATATATATATATAATCTTCTTGCATGGTCTTCAATTTTGGTGCCTAATTATTCCCTCCTTTCTCCTTTTCTTCCCTCTTTTCTCCTTTCCTATCCTCCTTTCTCCTTTCCTTCCCTCCTTTCTCCTTTCCTATCCTCCTTTCTCCTTTCCTTCCCTCCTTTTCTCCTTTCCTTCCTTCTTTTCTCCTTTCCTTTCCTTCCTTTCTCCTTTCCTTTCCGACTTTCTTCCCCTCACTGTTTATTTCTTATTCCTAAATCCCTCCCATTTCTATTATTATTATTTTTATTTTCTTCCTTTCGTAGTATTTCCTCCCCACCATAGTCTTCCTTTTCTCATACCCCATTATTTTGTCCTCTCCTTCTTTCCCTTCTCTTTGCCTTACTTTTCAAACCTTACCTTCTTTCCCTCCTCCCTTTTCCTTTACCTTTTTATCTCTATGCCTTACTTTTTTCTTCTCTCCATACCTCCTTACTTTATTTAGTTCTCCTCTATCTCCTCTCTTAATTTATCCATCATCCTCGTCCCTCTTATACTTTTCATTCATTAATATCACCATGTAATCTCTCCTATTCTTTTTTCCTCCCATGAAACTATAATTATATTCCTTCACCTCTTCTCTCATCTCCACTACATGCATTCTCACTCACTTCTCATTTCTTTCCCTCCTCTTTTCTTCTCTATATAATCTTACCACTGCCCCCTTCCCCTTTCTACCTCTCCCATCTTCTTTCCTCCCTCCTCTCCTCTCTTCTCTATACAATCTCACCACTGCCTCCTCCTTCCTACCTCTCCCATCTTCTTTCCTCCCTCCTCTCTCGTTCCGAATATATACAATCTCACCACTGCTTCCTCCCCCTCACTCCTACCTCTCCCATCTTCTTTCCTTACCACTTACTAGGCTACTACTACTTCTCTCTTCCCATCTTCCCTTTCCCAATCTTAGGTGGTCCTGCCTCGACGTGTGATCAAAGAGTGGTGGTTTAATAAGAGGAGGCTCACTGATGTTTACTTCACACACGCCTCGACTCACACACACACCTTTCCTTCCTTTCCTACTCCTCATCTCCTCGTACTGTATAGGCTACGGCTTATCTTTATTTGTTATGGTGATGGTGGTAGTAGTAGTAGTAGTAGTAGTAGTAGTAGTAGTATTAGTAGTAGTTTTTGTTGTTGTTGTAGTAGTAGTAGTAGTTTTTGTAGTAGTATTAGTAGTAGTAGTAGGAGTGGTGATAGTTGTAGTGGTGGTGGATGTGTTGGTGATGGTGGCAGAAAACCTTATAATTTTGATATATAGCTAAGTTAAAACATATATATATATATATATATATATATATATTAATCTGCTGTCGAAAATGCACCTGCGTCCTCCACGGCTCCACGTATAATAATAATTGTTTGACAATAATCTGTGCGAATAGCCTCGTTTGTTTATACTGGAATTGTTATTTATTTTGTCATATGCATACAATTAGTTCTTCACTGCCTTCTGTATGTATGTATGGCCATTCTACTCATTGTCTAGACTGCTGTCCAAACACACGTATTGTTCCTGTGTCACCAATGATTATGATTATATGTTGGTTTATGGAGGGCAGCAAATATTTCCTAAGGTGAATAAAACTTAGTATGTGATTATCATGATGGAAGCATAAATATTTAGGAGTTGAAAGTAAAATGTCACACTGTAGAAACAAAATCATCCTTGTATGTAGGATAAGAAGTGCGTGTAGTGACTAGTGAGTGTAATAGCAGTGAGGTGAGGGAAGGAGAAGACAAGGTGAGGGAAGGAGGGAGGTAAGAGGAGTTAGTTAGAGGAGGCCAGACAACAACACACAACAAAGTTTCAAAAATCCACCACCAGGGTTACACGTGTGAGGGCGACATGCTCGATTAATTAAAAGTTTTGATGGAGTAATACATTATTTTACTTTACGTTCTAGTGTTTCTTGCAATGTCTTAAGTTGAGTTAAATTATGTAAAACTATTGGTGTATATTATATATATAACTAATGACAACTATATTATATATGCATATATTTACCGGTATAGATATAACATATTCCTGTATAATATAATATATATATATATATATATATAATATATATATATATATATATATATATATATATATATATATATATATATATATATATATATATATATATTTCAATTAGTATTTACAATTAGTTAGTATACAATGAAGCAATTATTTAATGGAAATTGCTGTGTTTGTCATTACACACGGTTAATTAAATCCAACATTAAGTTCAAAGTACCGTCAGAAATTTAATTACTGGTACAAGACAACCAGTTAACCCAACCAACATGTGGATGGCTATGTAATGTAATGGGGGGAGGGGTTACATACACTATATACTATTACATACACTTCGTTTTTTTATATATATACTGCTACTGTGTACAGAGTTGGTCTTCATCACCTGTTACACCACAACCTTTACAATACAACCATCAATAGTAATTATAAGGATTCATAACATGTATATAACACACGTACATTATTGTCTCGTTTACCTCAAAATGAAACAACAATAATAATAATGATAATGATAATAATAATAATAATAATAATAATAATAATAATAATAGTAATAATAATAATAATAATAATAATAGTAATAGTAATAGTAATAATAATAATAATAATAATAATAATAATAATAATAATAATAGTAATAGTAATAATAATAATAATAATAATAATAATAATAATAATAATAATAATAATAATAATAATAATAATAATAATACAGTAATAATAATAATAATAAATATTGTATATCTTTCAGCCAGAGGTAATAATAATAATAATAATAATAATAATAATAATGGGAGTGGATATGGTGAGGGAATTAATAAGTACTATGGCTTATATGGTGAAGACGTCTCTGTGTGTGTGTGTGTGTCTGTGTGTGTGTGTGTGTGTGTTTTTGTGTGTGTGTACCGACCAGCAGAGTGAGTGAGACCTCTTCATTTCCTGCTGACGTCCTTTGTCCCCGGTGGCTGGAGAGAGAGAGAGAGAGAGAGAGAGAGAGAGAGAGAGAGAGAGAGAGAGAGAGAGGTGAAATACATGTGCAGAGTGAGTGAGTGAGTGAGTGAGTGAGCGTGAGGGAGGGAAAGCCAGAAAACAAAAAACTATATAAATAAACTTGTGAGGGAAAGGGAATAGAAAGTGAATATAAAGACAGAGGCACAACCAACAAAGAGTCTCCATGCCAGAGAAGGTACTCGTGAAAATTGATAGACAAATATATGCAGAGGGTGTAAGGAAGAGGAGGAAGAGGAGGAGGAGGAGGAGGAGGAGGACATAGCTTGAGTGAGAGAGAGAGAGAGAGAGAGATAGATAGAGAGAGAGTAAGGATAAAATTTAGATAGACTGGAAAATATACTGTAGATTAATAAACAAGACAGATATATTACTAGGCTAGAGAGAGAGAGAGAGAGAGAGAGAGAGAGAGAGAGAGAGAGAGAGAGAGAGAGAGAGAGAGAGAGAGAGAGAGAGAGAGTGGGGAAGGAGGTAAAAAAAGACAAGTCGAAGGTAAATAAAGAAAGGAAAGACCCAAAAACCTAATATATAATGTACGAATTTTTAGTTAAGAAATTGCTGGGTGGAAAAGTCAGTCTTAAATATTTTTGGGAAAGACAGGAAAATGGGACACAAAGACGAGAATAAAATTACGAGAGAAGAACAAGGCGAAAATAATGTCTGTGTGTGTGTGTGTGTGTGTGTGTGTGTGTGTGTGTGTGTGTGTGTGTGTGTGTGTGTGTGTGTGTGTGTGTGTGTGTAGCATGGGAGGAGAAAAATGTAAATAATGAAGGAGAAGGCTGTATAAAAGAAACTAAAAAGTGACAAAGTGACGGATAGTGTGAAGAAAAAAATGTGTGTGTGTGTGTGTGTGTATGTGACAGAAGAGGAGGAGGAGGAAGAGGAAAAGTAGGAGCTATGAGGGTGAGGAAGGAGTATTATAACAAGGGGAGTTAGAGAGAGTGTGAGGGAGAAGTGAGTATGGTGGAAAAGGCCATTGAGAGAGAGAGAGAGAGAGAGAGAGAGAGAGAGAGAGAGAGAGAGAGAGAGAGAGAGAGAGGTTGTATAGATGAAGGTGAGAGTATAAAGAGGAATGAATATATAACAAACACTTCTCTAGGCCAGAAAGACCTTGTATACACCAAACGAAGGAGAAGGAGAAGATAGAATAGGAGGGACATCAACCAAGAAGGAGAGGTAGAAGAATGTGAGAAAGCAAGAACAAGATAATTATAATAAAGATGGAGTGAAAGAATGAAAATGAGAAAGGCGTGTTAAGGGGGTGCGGGAATAAGGGGACAGGCTTGGGGGGGGGGGGTGTTTGGGGGGTGCGGGAGAGGGGGGGGGTTGAGGGATGCATGCGGGAATATATAGGGTGACATACTTTCTATCCCCCCTACCCCACCCCAAGCCTGCCCCCCTATTCCCGCACCCCCCCAAACTCCCCCCCAAGCCTGCCCCCTTACTACCACACCCCCTTAAGTGAATAAAAAAAAAAAAAAAAAAAAAAAAATGAAAGAATGAAAAATGAGAAAGGTATATGTTGTTAATTAAGTGAATAAAATAATAACCTAGTGAAAGAATGAAAAATGAGAAAGGTGTGTTGTAAAGTGAATAATAACCTTTGTATACCCGAGGTCACTGTTTACGTAATCTAACTAGGCTCGTATCCACCTGCCTGTCCAATTACTTGTTATACACATCACCTGTCTAGTCACGTGTAGCCGTTCGTGCGTGTGTGTAAACAAATCCCGTGTGTACAGTCCTCCACAATAATTATTAACATTTTACATCCCTATTTTTTTTTTTTTTTTTAAGTTTAAGTTAGTAAAAGTAATGTTTTTTTTGTTTTTTTTAGTAAAAGTATTGTATTTTAATTTATACTATTTTCCTTAAAGACGTTTGCGGAGTGCTAGGTTATATATGCTTTCACTCGTCTTTGTTTGTTTATTTGTTTGTTTGTTTGTTAGTGTCTGTTGACTGATTAGAGGAACAAGATACAATAACTTAATCAAACTTTACAGAGTGAATGAACATTATGAAATTAATTAAGACGCGATCTCTTATCACAAACAAACAACGATCCCTAATATTAACCCACCACTATAATTATGATGTATGTATGTATGTATGTATATGTACAGTCACCAGCACTAATACGTTTACAGCTTTGGTTGAATTAAGCTTTGAACAGTTCACTAATTAACCAACGAAGTCATTCCAATGGAGATCATCTTATTGTCCATTTATTTACTGTCTCTATATAGGTATTCGAAGCACTCCTAGTTACTTATTATTGTGCATTAATTTACTGTCTCTATATAGGTATTCGAAGCACTCCTAGTTACTTATTATTGTGCATTAATTTACTGTCTCTATATAGGTATTCGAAGCACTCCTAGTTACTTATTATTGTGCATTTATTTACTGTCTCTATATAGGTATTCGAAGCACATCTAGTTACTTATTATTGTGCATTTATTTACTGTCTCTATATAGGTATTCGAAGCACTCCTAGTTACTTATTAGTTCTCGTGACTGGACTGTTCTGGCATTTATTTACCTTTACCCACACGACCCCTTTATCAGTGATGTTGTAAAATATAGTAAAGCTGGTTTGTTAGTATTTTTTATTCTTTTCTCTCGACCCCTCATGCATCCTCTCTTGCTCACTCACCCATCAGTACCAACATACATATACGTTTTGACTTTTCCAACTTTCATCACCCTCACCTCACCCTCCAACTTACACTTCACCAACACACACACACACACACATATACGATTTTTTACTTTTTACAACAACACACGTATATACATTTTGACTTTTACATCAATACACATAAGTCCTATATACATTCTTACTTTTTCACTTCCATTTACACATACAGACATACATATTTTCACTCTTTCACCACTCTCTCTCTCTCTCTCTCTCTCTCTCTCTCTCTCTCTCTCTCTCTCTCTCTCACTTGACCTTACAAAATATTTCATACTTTATTTTGTTTGTTTATTTCACTTACAATGCATATTATAGTTTTACCAACACACACACACACACACACACACACACACACACACACACACACACACATACATAGTGGTACCCGCATACATACATACATACAGTACAGTACATATATATCTATGACGCACACACACACACACACACACACATACACACACACACCCACACACCCACACCCACACACACACACACACACCACCACCACCACCTGTGTGTAATGTGCTCAAGGCCTGGCACATTCTGGACCCTATGTACCCAAGACTTTAGGGTCAAATTAGCGTGCTGCCTGTGGTGAATGTGTGTGTGTGTGTGTGTGTGTGTGTGTGTGCAGGTGTTCACTTATTGATTGGGGTCGTGTCTGTTGGTTGGTTGGTGCTCCTGGTAGACGAGGTTCTATATTGTATGTTTTGTTTTTATAATAATATACTGTATGTGTGTATGTTATAAAAAGGATTTGTATGTGTTAGAAGAAGGATATGTGTGTATGTTATAAGAATAAGAAGGATATGTGTGTATGTTATAAAAAAGATTTGTGTGTGTTATAAAAAGGATTTGTGTGTATGTTATAAGAATAAGAAGGATATGTGTGTATGTTATAAGAATAAGAAGGATTTGTGTGTATGTTATAAAAAAGATTTGTGTGTGTTATAAAAAGGATTTGTGTGTATGTTATAAAAAGATTTGTGTATGTTATAAAAAGGATTTGTGTATGTTATAAAAAGATTTGTGTATGTTATAAAAAGATTTGTGTGTGTTATAAAAAGGATTTGTGTGTGTTATAAAAAAGATTTGTGTTTGTTATAGGGGAGGTGGCCGAGTGGTTAGTGTACTGGACTCATACCCTAGAGGTCGGGAGATCGATCCTCTCAGGTGAGGGCCTGAGAATATTTACTCTTCCGATTTGAGTATCAGGCACTAACTATAAGGCCACCGAACGTCGTAAAACACCCTCGCTGGTACCATAACAGCTGCAGTATTTGGGAATCACCCTCACTTCCCTCTCTTTGTGGCTGGGTACCAGTTCGGAAGTCGTGTGTGTGTGTGAGCAGCAGTTGACCTGGGCCACGATAACGGGCTTGATTAAGCCTATGTCCAGTGTCGGATCATATAAAAAAAAAAAAGGATTTGTGTATAATAATTATATGTTATAAGAAATTCGTATTAAGTTATAAGGGATTCGATTAAATTATAACAGGGATTCATATATGTTTTCTTTTTAGTTCAGTGAATTTGTATAAGGATATTTATACTTCAACAGAGACGGATGAAGATTACATTTATATATATATATATATATTTTTCTTTTGACCAACATCCACGGTGTAATAAATAATTTTGCAAACATCTTCAAATTAAACGAACTCGAAAAAATTATGGAAAACTACATGTGCTATTCGATGATCGGTGGTGTAAAGTTTGGTTCGTAATTAAGATTGCTTCAGTGGTTCAGTTTGATTCATTTGAAACTGAACACTTTTACCTGTGATTGTATAACTGATAAAACATTATTAATATTTCCAAGCTCTTCATTCTGGATGTATGTACGGTTATCTGATAGTGGGTTTTTTTCTCTCTCTCTCTCTCTCTCTCTCTCCCTCTCTCTCTCTCTCTCTTGTGTGTGTGTTTGTGTGTGTCTGGATGTACGGATATCTGATTGTGTATCTTTCTCTCTATCTTTCTCTCTCTCTCTCTCTGTTTGTGTGTGTGTCTGGGTGTACGGATATTTGATAATCTCTCTCTCTCTCTCTCTCTGGATATCTGATAGTATTTCTCTCTCTCTCTCTCTCTATCTCTCTCTGTCTGTCTCTGTGTGTGTGTGTGTGTGTGTCTGGGTGTACGGATATCTGATAATCTCTCTCTCTATCTCTCTCTATCTCTATCTATCTCTCTGTGTGTGTTTTAATCATGGTGAAAGTTTTATTAGCGAGTACATCCCACGAGGAAGGGCTATCGATAGAACAGATGAGGGGAGAGAGATGATGATGATGATGATGAGAGAGAGAGAGAGAGAGAGAGAGAGAGAGAGAGACAGAGAGAGAGAGAGAGAGAGAGAGAGAGAGAAAGAGAAAGAGAAAGAGACAGGCACAGAGAGAGAGAGAGACAGACAGACAGAGAGAGAGAGAGACAGACAGACAGAGAGAGAGATAGACAGACAGACACAGAGAGAGAAAGAGAGACAGACAGAGAGAGAGAGAGAGAGATATGATGATGATGAAAGAGGGAGGAATGAGAACGAAGGAATGAAGGGAGAGTAACATAATTAAAGGCAAACTAAATTAAGAAAAGCGAGGGAGAGCATGGATGAAAATAATGTATGTATGTACAGGATAATAGATGAAAATAATTGATTATAGATAATAGATAATAGATGAAAATAATGTATGTACAGGATAATAGATGAAAATAATAGATAATAGATAATACAATAGATGAAAATAATGTATGTACAGGATAATAGATAAATAGATAATACAGGATAATAGATGATTAATAATAATAGATATATAAGATAAAAACAAGAGGACTAATTTTACGTACTAGAATAATAATAATAATAATAATGTTAATAATAAGAGAATTAACTAACAAGATAAGATAACAATAACAAATTTAACACACGAGCACAACTACATAATTATTGATATATGAATAGATTTTAGTACGTGAATGTATATATATATATATTTTTTTTTTTTCTATGATGAAATTTTTTTGTATGATTAATGTCAACCCTGTGAGCTAAGAGATTATTATTATTATTATTATTATTATTATTATTATTATTATTATTATTATTATTATTATTATTATTATTATTATTATTATTATTATTATTATTATTATTATTATTATTATTATTATTATTTTATTATTATCATTATTATTGTGGTCAGATTATAGAAGGCTCTTGATTCCTCCATAGTATACCAGAAAACAGGACCAGAAGAGCAAAAATAATGGTGTTTTCTGTTGCTTGGAATAGTTTGGAGGAATCAGTTGCTCCAAATTTACCAACACCGACTTTCTTCCTTAAAGCCTCTATAGTGGTTCAATATGATCCAATGCACTTTCTCTTCACTCCTTCGTCACTTTGTATGATTAGTTTCTCTCATTACGAATACAAAAGTTCACTCATGGTTATTTGTTTACCTTCCAGACGAGTATGAAACTGATGTAAGAAATGAGTGGAGCCGAATGGACGTCAACGAATTACAACTGACGAGGAATGAGATCAACCGACTACAGCGTGAGGGTTCCCTGCTGGACGCCCTCCTTAACGTCATCAGCAGGAGGGTGACGGCGGCGCAGCAGAAGCAGGAGGAGGAGGAAGGCAGTGAACGGGAAACCCAAGACCTAAACACCATAAAGAGGAGAAGCAAGAGAGAAGTCCACGATCACAAATATAAATCCATGACCAGAAACACATTAAGGAGTGAAGAAGGTGAAGCAACTCAAATGTACAGACTCAACAACAACAACAACAATAACATAAACAATAACTTCAACAACAACAACGGGAGGAGTAAGAGAGAAGCAATGCAGGAGTATAAACAGGATGCAAACAACCAAAGAAGTCAACAGCAACATGACGACGAGTATCAACAACAACAACAACGACTACAGATATCCTCAAAAAAGCAGGAGGAAATTGTGAGTGAGAGTCGACCCCTTCCTCCTCTTCCTCCTTCTCCTCCTCCTCTCTCAGCCAGACACCGTATCAGACACCGAGGTAGGAAGGCCCATCACAGACACTACGAGACCTCCTGGGAATCGAGTCAAACCCCTTCAGGAGACACAGTAACAACAGAGGCCACCAACCAACAACAGGACCAAGAGGGAATTATTATTATGGGAGAAGATAAGGCCGGGGAAACTGTAAGGAAAAGTGACATGCTGATTATTCCCTCTGTTTCCTCCCCTTCTTCATCTTCCATAGCTGACAGTACTGATGATGTTGATGTTGATGATAATGATGATGATGTTGATGATGATGCTACAGTCAACGTGATCAGTGGTGACTTTGTTTCCATTGTCAACTCAACTGTGCCACATCCCATGGAAGGTAAGTTAACTGATATTTTTTTTAATGATCCACAAGTATATAGCTGTATTTATCATTTACAGTACATAATTATGTGTACAAAAATAATGAATAGTACTAAGTTATTATATCAATGTATTATTATTATTATTATTATTATTTATTGTTGTTGTTATTATTATTATTATTGTTATTATTATTATTATTATTATTATTATTATTTATTGTTGTTGTTATCATTATTATTACAGTATTATTATTATTATTATTATTATTATTATTATTATTATTATTATTATTATTGGAGGTCTTTGTATCCCTGGCGGGGTATACATACATACATACATACATATATATATACACCTCCAACACTTACTAACTCAAATCACACAAAAACACCGACGATAAGTAATGAAAAACACACACGTGATACACATCTACGTAGGGGTAATAAAGTTTATACATTCACACCATTATATTACAACACACAGATTATTAAAAATATCTTATATATTTTTCTGCTGATAATCCAGGAAGTTTGTTCATGTATATATATATATATATATCTATAAGTTAGAAATAATAATGAGAATATAATCCCCCTGTTTTCAACTTATCGTGGTATCTGGACATTATATTATTGTAGGAGGAAACATTTGATAATCCTACGCCATTATTTTTTTTTTAGTCAGCCTCTTCCTATAATTATTTATTTTATATTATTCATCTATTTTTATTTGTGTGTGAGAGAGAGAGAGAGAGAGAGAGAGAGAGAGAGAGAGAGAGAGAACATTTCAGAGGTTCTTTCATATTTATTTATTTATTCAGTGAGCTTTTCAGGATTTATTTTTCATCCTCCACCCCCAGGTCAGACTGTTGTAGTATGGAAGACGAACCTAACCTTGTCTGTACTACTGGCTATCCCTCTGGCGGTGGTACTGACGGTAATGGCGGTGTTGTGTGTGTCGTGTTGTTGTTGTTGTCGATGCTGCTGTTGGAGGAGAAGAATCAACAACAACAACACCAACAACAGCGACACACCAGACGATGACACACAGACGGAGGAACAACAACAACAACAACAACACAAGTTAACTCAAGACTGGTGGATTCCATTTGGGTAAGTTAATTTACATTCATAGTCGTCACTGAGTTTAATCATTTAATATAATAACAAATGAGCAATAACACAATACTGTACCTTCTCCTGTTACTCATTAACCATTTAAAACTCAATCTTTGTTATCAATAAGAAAAGAATTCATTAAATATGTCTTGCTCTGAATATAATATAATCAATACACTGTTCTCAAGTTACGTATTTTGTTTTAAGTTCTTTATTTACCTTTACATTCTGGGGAACATTGCGGCTATAAAGGCCATGAAGTTATTTGATACATAGTGGGATATTAATGAGTAAATAAATGTAAAGATTACAGTAATATCATGAAAGAGAACAAAGACAACATTGATAATAATATGAAGTAACAATAATAAACATATTGTACAACTGGGGGGGGGAAGTTACGTACAATTGCCAGCACTTAAAACTGGTACAGGAGAAACGGACTAATAACGCTGATTGTACCATGTATAAGTGCTGACAACTGTACAACAATACATATCTAGAATACTGTCTTGGGCTATATATACCACATTATCATCTGTCTGTCTTGCTTAAATTTTCCCAAGGCGGAGAATGAGTATAATAATAATTATAATCCCCTAGACTGGAGGATTCCATTTGTGTAAGACGGGGGATGTATCACTAATATAAAGTGTATCATTATTATCGTGTACAGATGTGAAGCTTGCTGCCTACCGGACATCTCTTACCAGATCCACCGTGACGCCAACCCACAGTATAAACCCATCAATGTGCACTCCAGTATATTGTTACCAAAGGCCACCACACCGAACCTCTCCTCGTTAATGAAGTCTACTACAGCATCAACTACTGTATTATCACACTCACGTCCTCCACTCCTACACGACCTCCTCTCCAACCTTCCCCCAGGCGCCTCTAGGATAGGCTTCGACGACTCTAGGATTGGATTTAATGACTCGAGGGGGATTGGGTTTGAAGACGAGAGGATGCTGTTGGAAAAAAGTGACGAGGATTGGTGTTTGGGTCCCGCCGACGGTGTTTACGACGACGACGACGACGATAACGACATTGGACAAGTAGTGGTGGTGGGTTACGGTATAAATAGGAGAGCACGGTCCCTCGAATCTTTAGTATTGTAATGAATGATGAAGGAGTTGTGTGTTTGTGTGTTTGTTTGTTATTAATTTCGCTTAATTAAGGGGGTGTGGGAGTAGCCTAGGGGGGCAGGCTTGGGGGGTGCGGGAATAGGGGGACAAGCTTGGGGTGGGTATAGAAAGTATATATAAGTCACCCTATAACCCCCCTTCCCAAGCCTGTCCCCCTACTCCCGCACCCCCCAAAACCCCCCAAGCCTGTCCCCCTACTCCCGTATCCCCCAAACCCCCCAAGCCTGTCCCCCTACTCCCGCACCCCCCAAACCCCCCTCCCAAGCAAGCCTGTCCCCTACTCCCACACCCCCATATTTTGTCATCTGCTGTACATACATACTTACATACATAAGGTTTGTTGTTCTTGGTGTACAGCAGGAAGAGGGAGTCATGTTCAAGGCTTTGTTTATTCTATTAATTAAGGGTCGAGTTGTGAAGCTCTATAGAGGAAAATTTAATCTGTGTTGTGTTGTTATTATTATTATTATTATTATTATTATTATTATTATAAGGTATATATTGAGGGACTGTGTTTTTTTTTTTTTTTGTTAATGTGTGTTGTGTTATTATTATTATTATTATTATTATAAGGTATATATTGAGGGACTGTGTTGTTATTATTATTATTATTATTATAAGGTATATATTGAGTCCTGTTGTTTTTGTTGTTTTGTTGTTGTTGTTGTGTTAGGTAATTATTTTGTGTTCGTATGTTTATTATCTATACAGGCTTGAATTGTTTGTGTAATGGGATATACGGGTTTCGGTACATAATATATATATAAACATAAAAATTGAATTAACCATATTTATGTAGTTAGTAATGTCGCTACGTCTATCTATACAGAAGAATAACAGATAGATAGATAGATAGATAGATAGATAGATAGATAGATAGATAGATAGATAGATAGATAGATAAATAGATAGATAGATAGATAGATAGATAGATAGATACAGATAGGTTAACAAAGTAATACATAGGTAGATAGTAGTTATATGGACACAAAAAGAATTAACTGATAGATAAACTGATAATGGAAATGAGAGCGAAGATTAAAAAACAAACATGAAGGAATTGAAGTAAAGATGAGAAGAAACGATGACACACACACACGCCATCTCTCCCTCTCTCTCTCTCTCTCTCTCTCTCTCTCTCTCTCCTGTTTTACGTTGATTATTTTTATGCTTTTTCATGTTTTTCTCACGTACTCTTTCCAGTCTGTTAATCATGCAGGTCATTTTCCTCTATACCTTTTTTAATTAATATTTCCTAATGTACAGTCGGCCAAAAAAATATTGTAACCATGCACCCTAAAGCCTAGGTCACACATTCCCGAACTGGAGTCCGAATGCATCCCGAAGTGACTTCGGGATGCATTCGGGCATGTTCAGAGAACTTTTTCAAGGTCAAGTTTTCATCGGTATGTATTCGGTATGTATTCGGTATGCATTCGAAACGCACTTTCGAATGCATACCGAATACATACCGAAGTCATACCGAAGTCATTCCGAATCGAAACCGAAGTTTGAAATTCAAAATATAATGTGTTGTTTTCGTTCCGAAATCAAACCGAATACAAACCGAATGCAAACAGATGCCATACCGAATGCAAACCGAACCCCACCCGATTGCCAACCGAAGTCTGACAGATTGTATATATAGTTGGTGTACACTATATTGTTACTATTATATTATATTATATTATATTATATTACTCTCTCTCTCTCTATCACTCTATTTATTTATTTATTTTGTGTGTGTGTATGAATGTATTATTCTCTGTGTGTGTGTATGTATGTATAATTCTGTGTGTGTGTGTGTGTGTGTGTGTATGTATGTATTATTCTCTCTCTCTGTGTGTGTATGTATGTATTATTCTGTGTGTGTGTGTATGTATGTATTATTCTCTGTGTGTGTGTGTATGTATGTATTATTCTGTGTGTGTGTGTGTATGTATGTATTATTCTCTGTGTGTGTGTATTTATGTATAATTCTGTGTGTGTGTGTATGTATGTATTATTCTCTCTCTCTCTCTGTGTATGTATGTATAATTCTCTCTCTCTGTGTGTATGTATGTATAATTCTCTCTGTGTGTGTGTGTATGTAT